>JAYMFT010034238.1:0-15870 GCA_038088735.1 Panulirus argus
CCGTTTTGATAACTGCTTCTTTCCCTACACGTCGAAGCTTTGGAACTCTCTACCCTCTCATGTCTTTCCCAATAACTATGACCTGGCTCATTTCAAGACATGCTTTTCACTTTCTCAAAAATTTGTAAATACTTTCCATGTCTGTTTTCCCCCTTTTTCAATTCTCTCTATATTTCAATTAGGGCCCTGCTTTGATGTGGACTTTTGTCCGTGACTGGAGCCTTCAACATATAAAAACAAAAGTGGATATCTTTCTTAGGCTAATATTTGAAAATTACAATCAAATTATAATTTCCTTCAAACTGCTTATTTCTATGTCAACTTACATGTTTTATCCCAATTTTCTTAAGACTGAAAACATTCTGTGCAGGATCTTACTGAGCCATAGTTTGACAAGGTAGAGTGGACACTCTCAAGGTTAGCTCCGCCCAACGTGGTTCCTCACCGGGGATTGCTCCCAGACATCGTGTTTCTAACTTACTTGCTGCAGCCACCAACTTGTACAACTCTTGAGCGTAATTGTGCAATCCATGCGTACGACAGTTCGACTCTTGAGCACTACAGTATATCAGAATCTTTGAGCATAATGGTTAGATCTTAAAGCGTGACTGGATGATCCTTAAATTAAACACTACGGTACGACACTATCATAACGGTATGACCCTTAAGCACGACAGCATTCAAGGGTCGTACCGTCATAATCAAGGGTTCAGTGACAGCGGGAAACAATGTTCTTTATGAATGCAATTCCTCGAAATTGCCGTCATTTGCTTGGGATGTTGGGTTGCAAGTGGAGACGAACGGACCGCAAGAACGCTAGCGAAAACAAGCTGTGTCATGGTATTCATACATAAAAAGAGACGAACTTGAAGATTGTATATATTTGACTTCATGAAATGGGAGAAACAAGCTTTTTAATATCTCAAGTTATGCTGTCAATACGAGAGGAATAGATTTATTCAGACTGTCTTATACGTATTAAAGATGCATTATTTCATATAGATAAGAAAATACGTGCTATCAGTGTTAGTTTGTCTATTCTTATATGAATGCTTTTGCTTCTACTAGTTTTAAATTGCTGTGACATTTCATGGAACTATGACACCACAGAAGGGAAAGTAAGGAGACGTGAAAAGTTTGGGTTTCATTAGGGTCGTCTTGGCGACGGTAGTAGCGCCTCCTGCCAACAGATGGCGGGCGTGCCGGGCCGGTACTGCCCCGCTGTGGCGCGAGCGTGTCGTCTGCGTCCACTCTCTGGTAAGCTCCTCTCTCTTCTGCATTATTTGGGCTATTTAGGCCTGTGTGACAGTGTTGGTGCGTCCAATAAGGCTGAACATCACGGCGGTGTTCGCTTGTTTAGTGAATATATCAGTGAAGGACCATACCTTGGTAGTAAAATTCATATGACAGCAACGGATGGAGTAATCAATAAGGGAGTACCGCGTTTTGTCGTCATTTATTTGTTATTGTTAGCCGGTGTTATGCAGTGAATATGTCCAGCGTACATTTGTATGTTCTGCACTCACACAGGAAGAACATTTGCTAATGAATAGAAGGAACTGTATGAAGGATTTGTAGGCGTTGATGTGAGTGACTGCATGAGACGCCAAGCAGGAGTTGGTCCGGTGTTATTTTAGCGGGAGGATCAGCTGTGCAGGGTAGGGGGAGATGCTTGTCATCTGCCTCCCTATCTCTCCTACCTATCAGTATGGACAATCTGCTGCTTCGTCCAGCCATGATCGTCCGTTTTAACAGAGAAGGGGGTGGGGCTCCCGCCATATTAGTCCTCCTTTTAATGCTTCTGCCAGTGTTGACAAAGGAATGAAGCAATGGATCTTGCCGAGGTTTGGGTGATTTTTTTTTTCATTATTCAAATTCCGAAAGCTGTCTTACCAAGATTTTACAGAATAGTTTCGTGCGGTGTAATTTTTAGTGTCTGGTGTTTGGTCGTGACAGTAGGTAGAGATAGGTAGAATGGGAAAACCCCTTCTTCTAGGTTTAGGTTGTGTATCAGCTGTTTCCTGTCCTTTAGCGTCAGGTGATCACCTTCGTATGAGTTCGATTCATTGCCAAGGTCACCCTGCCCTACAGTCATTGCCGTGGTACCCCAGCCCCACATTCATTGCCATGGTCACCCTGCCCCGGCAATCTTTGCGGTGTTCCCACAGCCACCGCATTCCTTGCCGTGGTCACTCAAGCCCCGCATTTATTGCCGTGGTCCCCCAACCCTGCATTCATTGCCGTAGTCACTCAAGCCCCGCATGAATTGCCGTGGTAGGGCCATGTTTTTCTTGGCAGTCTCATGATGGAATATTTTTTTTTTTGTATTGTCCATGGGTCGGAATGTATCGTGAAAGTTCGGATGTGTTATAGGAACGTGTTTGTGTTACCCTCGTTATTATGGAAGTGTGTGACTTTCACAAAACTCTCTAGAAATGTTGCTTACTTCGAGTGACAGAATTATTCATGCTCCCAAGTATTATCAAGTTCTGAATAAATGAAACATGTATTTCGAGATGAATCATTGATAAATTTTGATGTTTAGTTGATAAACATGCTGTTGTGGCTGTTAAAGTTGATGACCAACAGAAGGTGAAGTTTTGGCTGTTGACGGGTAGTCTTGCGAGGTGGGTACGATTGACCAATGTTGGGCCCAGGATGTATATTGATGCGCAAGTTACACTTCCACGCTCAGCGTGCACTCTCGCAGCTCAGGACGTTTAGCCTACATTCAACGTCCACAGCCTTGTTTTATACTTGCTGCTTTGTACAGGAAGTTTATCATATATAATTGCGTGTATTTTTGTGTGGTTAGGCATACGGTACCTTATGTAGGGTAGTACATCATGTTCAGCATATATTCGTGCTTTATGATAGGCACGTTAACCAAGCATTAATGCTGTACTTTATGCTGTCATTCCAGGATAGATTAGCATGCATTTATGCTGATAATCATGCTTATTTTCAGCGTGTTTATGATATTACTCATAGTTAGCATGAACAGCATTTTGTTATGAGAGGCACTCGTTATAAACGTCCACCTTTAGTGTAAATTTTTAGCTTCCTTGGGCTGACACAGTAGTCTTGCTCAGCATACTCTCGGTGCTCTCATGCTTGTGTCTTTCAGCATTTTCGCTGTAGCTATGCTGAAACAAGCTATACTCTTAAGTGTTACTGAGGTCTGTCATGTTTGTTTCAGTGTAGACACAGTAAGTATGCTGTAACGTTCCTGTAGAGGCACAATCAATACATTTTTACCAGTGACGCTTCGTTGTCACACAGCCAGTGACGTTGAGTATACAATCACATGTATATAGCCGTATCCTGCATACTGTCACATTGGGCCCCTCGAGATGACACAGCGACCCTTAAGCACGATGTACGACCCTTTGGCATGATAGCATCAGATCGCTTCATCATAACCAAGGGACATACCGTGATCAAGGGCTGTTAAAGTCGTATTCTAGAGTAGTAACATTGTTCTCAAAAGGGTGAACAAACAAATAACTGCACTCGAGAACCGCTATAAAACGCTTTTAGCATACAGACACTACATGACAAGGCAGCAAAGCCAGTCGCAGCACACATACAAGTATGCGACTAGGCTGGAGAGCCACTCGTAGCTGACTCAGATGAGCTACTTAGCCACACATCTTTCCATGTAAAGTGATAATCCTTTCACATACTAAAGACAACATACACAGTTAAACAGCGTAAACACGAAATCAGCCTTTACAATGAAAGCGATGGTTGAAAGGGTCATTCTGGGTCGTAGGATTCATTCATTATAGCGTTTTTCATATAAATACACTCACGTTTACGTTCATTTTTTAAATCACATGCACAGTTGCATCATACAGTATCATACACATGTGGGTTACATCGACTTAGGGTCACTGTCACCACGTTCAGTCATTGTATATTAATGATTTCATCATACATGAACTGTTACATTATACACACAATACATCTAGATAAATATTGCATTCAGTGACATTTCACTGCTAAGACAAGCACATTTACATTATACATTTATTAGTCCCTTCACCATACATCGTACACTCTCCTCGAATATTCACGATTAGGTCATGCATTGTCACATTAAGCATTTGTTCATATACTCACATATTGTCTTATATTATGACATCAGGTGTTCATGATACATTCGTTTACATACATTTTACTTTCGTAATCACATCACACGTTCACGTAGACAGCATACATTGTTACGTCATACGTCGTCATATTATACATTCATTTACATCATACTTTGTTATATACTGACAGTCCATACATAATCATAACCACATTGAGTTGCGTTACATATTCATGGGGGCATCATACATGATCAGTCAGTTACATCATATATTGTCACATACATTCACAATCACGCGTTCAGAGTCCATTATACGTTCCCTTTTAAACATTTAACATTGTCAAGAGTACATAGTTCAATTTAACATACACAGCACATTCACACAGCATACTTTCATTCATCTTCCAGTCGCTTTAACGCCAGCAGTCAGTCACCACGCACGCGTTGACTGTAAACCCTTAAGACTGCACGAAGAATGAACTGTCTTCTTGATGAAGATGAAAAATATAAAAGGTCATTGTATGGTCGGAGAACCCGCGGAGGGGTAGCTTGTTTGTTGGTGAGGGTAGGTACTGGAATATCGGCTGATGTTCCTCGTTAGTGGTAATTGTTTGGTCGATTGTTGGTGGAGAAGTGACTCCCAATGTATGATGGTTCGTAGATTTATTTATTAGTTGGTTTGTTGAAGTAAATTTCATTGTTTGGTGTATTGTTCGCCGTTGAAATGGTGGTAGATGTCTGGTGGCTCAGTGAGTGTCATTGTTTGGTGAAGTGACTGATTGTCTGGTGGTTTGTTGTTTTTTTTTTTAAGGAAAAACGCTGTAATTCTTAAAGAGATGGTCGATGTTAGTTTGTAGTGAATGAACACCATATCTTGCATATTCCCTATTTGCTAAATTGTGTCTTTGACGGAAAAGCTTTGCCAGTTACTTTTTTTATTGTAATTTGTGGTGATTGTTATGGATTGGTATTAGTATGAAACAAAGTGTATAAATTCACTTTGGTCATATATATATATATATATATATATATATATAAAGCTTGGATGATCACAATAAGCAGGATGAACATAGAACACTGGAGTGATGATACACATCCCCTACCCTGGACTTAGGGTATATGTGATAGACTGAATAGATAAACCACTTTGCATGATATTTACCGTATAAAATTTGTCTTGGTGTATGGTTTCGAAAATAGAAGCCAACAAAGAAAATTTTATCCATAGTGCTTCTTTTACCTTCTGACTCCCTCGGCAGTGTGCGTTGGAGTTTGGATACCTTGCATATTAGATGGTGTGAATTTGCTTTCAAATTCATAGGTGTTCATTTTACCGCGTTTGTTGTGTAAAATTTCTTATTTGTCACAGAGATGGCAGCAAGATTGGACATTATTTTTGTTTGTTTCCGGCTCCATGTCATTGTTAGCAGAAAGTTGATTACATTCTCAGTGGAAAGGTTGTTGTTGTGTACAGACCGAGAACATAACAAAACGAAGTTCCTTTGTGGATCTGCAGCCTCTACCATTGTCCAGATCAGCAGTCCTCAAAAAACTTACATTGTGGAAATTGGGTTTCTCTACTGGAAAAACAGGAAAAAACGCCAAGGAAAGGCCCAAGCCATCGTTTGTTGTATTCTCAGGTTGATGAATTACCTGTTCTCATCCTTAATACAATATTTTCGGTAAACTACACCATTTCATAATCGAAAGACAGTGCCTATGAATAATTAAAGTATATCTTTTAATTTCCAGTGTTCAGAAATTCAAGATTTTAATTGTTCATTGTATTAATGGAAAGTGAGAATATAGAATTGCTAGTAATATATATAACTGTAACCTTGTTCAGTGAAGCTAGTGCAATAGTAGCCTTGCAGATTTGTATCCTTATATTTTTGTAGCCTTATATAAAGTTTACCTTGTATGTTTGATACCTAGTCAAGTACTTAGAAAGGAGTGTAGCCTAATAAATTCGTAGGCATGCAGAAGTGAGTGAATGCATAACTTAATAGTATTACTTTAGTTTGAAATGGTTGTATTCGTAGTGGAATGGATTCATAGCCTAGTAAAGAAGGATGAATTCACATCAGATTTAGGTTGGTGTAATCTTATTTTCGTAGGCATAAGCTTGTGTATTCTCAGCATAAATTACTGAAAGGTTACAAAGGCAACTGAATAGTAAATGATGCTCACGCAATGTTGACAAAGTTCTACTGGCATTCAGTTGACATTTGGTACGAAAGCTTTTGTTAAGGTCCGTGGCCTCCGTAGTGCGGAATGTTCTGGTTTAGGACACTTGAGAGAAATTAGATTTAGGACACTTGTTAGAGTACAGGAACTTACTGATGTAACAGTAAAGTTTTTGAAATGAGGAATTAGCTTGGGGGTCGTCTGTGGATAGACGGTATAGATAGCCTCAATCTTAGTCACCTATGACTGGAGCGATATCTTTGCAGTATGGCGTTCAGTGTTGTGATATCTCGTAGTTTTGTAACGGACACTGTGGTGTATGTGGATCAGGGCTCTCGTGAGGTGAATTTTCCTGGTGCGTTAGTTTTGGCAAGGTTCGTTCAGATTTTCGCAGTTTTAGAAAATTTTCCCGAAGCAGTTAACGTACATATTTCCGGCTTCATGTCTGTTTTTGAGTGTGATGAATGCTCAAGAAATGCTGTTTAATTTAATGTGGCCAAAGAATGGCCGCCAGAGCACAGAATGGGTCAAGATGTGATTATTGCCGGAGCAGATTGTGAATTAGGCCTCACAGTGAGCTGAAAGTCTGAACGTGGCCAAAGATAGTGAACTAGGTAGGCCCTAGCATGAGCTTTAGTATGACTAGCCAAAGGAGAATATGTTCAAGGCTACAGTGAGTTACAGTATGAATGTGGCACCGGAAAATATTTATTAGTAACTTTAGTTACTGATATTACAGGCGACCAAGGCCTTTCGATCTGTTAGGAAACTGGAATCTGCAGGCTTTAATTTGGAGAATCCAGGCTTCACGATTGAAAATCCATTACCGTTATGTTGATCTCATATACTTTTGATGAACGATTTTTTTTTTTTTTTTGGTAGATCTGAAATTGATTACTGATTGGAAATTGAGGCTTCTTCATCGAGTTCCGCCTTTTGGAAAACTGTCAGCCTTTGATCACGTCAAAGAAATATGGTGTATGAACGGGGAACTTCGTGAAATTTCCCTCTCGATTGGCAAATATTTTCATCATTAGTTTCAAGGATTGTGAAAAAAATATGATGTAAGGCTTATTTTTGTTCCATCTTTTAGATAAGAAATAGCCGAGAAATTTTGATAGTGGTTTCAATAAATCCTCATGCAAATCCTTCCTGTCCCCTGGTTAAAAGAAAATCTGACATTTGGTACACTTCTTATGATTTGTCGACTTAAAACTGAAGAAATCACTAGCGATATCCATAGGTAGTTTTTTCTTGGATATCTCTCTGAGGGTAAACCTTTACAGACGTGTTAAGATTAGTAACATAACGCATATTGTCTTTAAGAAGGGTCAAGAGTTTGGAAAGACCATAAGGGTCTGTTAAGAAGGGGAATTACTGCAACCTTCTGTCATTATCTTCATATTTGGGAAGTGGATAAGAGCTTTTTCAGAGACTGATATGACTCTTAGCCTGATAATCAACAGCTCGAGCCAATATGGAGTAGGTGAGATTGTATGATGAATGACATGATAAAAGTTTATCAGGTGATGGATGAGCTGTGTACACGGGTTGCGGTGCTGTTTGTTGTTTCACCATACTGGCTGATACACAGAGGAAGCCATGTCGTTCCTTTACTTTTTTATTTTTCATTTCTTTGTATTTTTGTCTTACACATTCGTCAGAGAGTAGGTGTTCGAGTTTCAGAATTAGTTGGCCACAAGCGCGTCATGCTTAGCATTTTAGACAAAAACTAAATCAAGTTGTTGTATATGCCTTAATATTAGATTGTATAGAAGGTAGGCCACAGTGTCTTAGCTTTGGAGAATTAAATAGAATGGCCGGCAAAGGTTCAGTTCCTCCCATGGTAACTGCTTTTGAATAGGCTTTGATCAACGTTCACTAACAGTAATGACTGAAATGTTTTTCCCAGGTTTCCCCACATATTTGGTGAGGATTTGATTTAGTAACGGTACATAATTGTTGGTGTTGCTGGAATGCTTTTGGGGAATAACTTCACAGTGGTACAAAAACACTCTCGGCGACAGACTTGTTCGGCATGAGTAAATTTTTTTCTCTCATTTCTCCAAATATAAATCTGGATCACCATAAATTTCATAAATTATGAGTTGTACTTTTTTTTCCTTTGTCAGGCTTCGAATACACATTACCGTAAGTGCAGTTGGGTGATTCATGATTGTAGATTTCAAGTAATCATTCGTCAGTGTATCTGGGAATGTTTTCGTATTTACCGATACCAGTATTGCTGCGAATTATATGGTTAGATCGTAAAATGAGAGATCGTTCGTTTTGAAGAAAATAATGACAATATGTACCACATATCAATGGGTTGCATGTATTATTCTAGATCACACGGGGTGGTTAGATTAAAGGAAATCGTGGGAATTAACTTTCCCCTTGGATATGCTAGTGTTTCCGTGTGGTGAGCGGGGGAGGCCTTGAGAAGTGAGTGTGGGCCGGTTACCCAGCAGGTGTTGGCGGCTGTGAACGGTGATAACGTGGAGGGTGTGTAACGTGGGCGCATCGTGCTCCGGAGGGTGGATGACGGAAGGCTTGTCCTGCTGTGGACTATGATGGCGTGGGCGTGGCATGTCGTTGCCGTTTTAGTGTGCACACGTTCTGCTTTCCCCACCCTCACCACCTCCTGTGAATACACACACTACCCTCCCTCCACTTCACGACCATCCTGGTGATTAGTCGTCTGTCTCTAGATAAGCGAACCATAGAATTCATATGGCGAGATATAACGATAAGCCGTGTTCATATAGCGAGATAACCAAGTTCCGTCAGTTCTGTCGGACGCGTCTGGCCTGACTAGGCTCCACGTACATGTGAACGGTTACGTGGCGTCAACGACGAGACTCCTGTTTCTGGAACCTTCCCAGAGGAGCATTTGTCATCCAGGACAGTTTCGAATTATTATTCGCCAGCGAGCAGATTTGTCAGGAAGAAATTGGATTTTTTTTCTTGTACGCTTGACCTCACTTGATGCCCGTCTACGTTTCCTTATGGAGTAGTAGATTTTTTTTTTTTTTCCAAGAGAGACGGTTGATACTTTTTTTGTGTGTGCATGTCAGTTTTTGTAATTATCTTTTTATGCAGTGCTGGGAGGGACTCCTACAGTCGTAGTGCCTCTTTTCTTGAACTTTTTATTTTGTTTTAATAAACTTTTCCATGCAACCAGCATTCATGTTACACATTCACCCACTACGATACTGTAAAAACATATCTTACGTCTTATATAACAAGTTTCTTGCTAAATTTCACGTTATAGACATTTATTTTGTTTTGTCTGTATTTTCCGAAGAGATGTTCACTCTTGACATCATCGAACTGGTTTAGAAACTTGAAGGTTGTGATCAGATCACCCCTTACTCTTCTCTTTTCCACGGTAGAGATTTATTGTATCTCGCGCTGTTACATATTGGAGGGTAAGAGTAGTGTTGGGGATCGAATGAATTTGAGCGATGTAGATGGAGGGCGACTTGCCCTTTAATGGGCTGAACCAGACATTTGAAGTGGTGGCGGTAAACCAAAGAATAGCTAATGTGGCTTGGACGTGGATGATAGGCTCTGGTCTCTACAAATCATACAGAATAGCTAGTGTGGATGTGTATAAAAAAGAAACTTTTCTATTTCTGACGCGTACAGAGAGAGAGAGAGAGAGAGAGAGAGAGAGAGAGAGAGATGATACTTGGAGGTGGAAATAAAGAGTTGTGGGAGTTACGTGTTGTCAAGTGTTATGTGTAGGACGGAGAGAGGGTGTCTGGGGAGGAATTGCCAGCTGCCCACTTGGGAGCGAGGCAGAGGAATAAGACAATTAAATTTCCTCTCTCTCTCTCTCTCTCTCTCTCCCACCATGTGTTCTGTTGTTCTTTGTCGGTCATTATATTTCTCTTGCTTGTGTGTGATGGTTTTAGGGTAGTGTGTGTGTGTGTGTTTTTGTGGGGGTAGAGTGTGTGTGTGTGTGTGTGTGTGTGTGTGTGTGTGTGTGTTAACTATGTGCGTTACTGGGAGACAGTTTTACACTCGGTTGCCCTTTCTCTTAATCTTGTATATATATATCATGTCTTTACTTATGTATACACACACACACACACACACATATCAGGCCTGAGGGGATGATGAACACCTGGGGTGGGTGTGGGCAGACTGCCACGCCCCGTATTTGAATTCTTGCGGGTTCGACCCTGGGCTAGCTCCTACTGACTCACAGTCAGAAATGCAAACCACTACATCGCTGTGTGAGTTGTAATGATTGTGATGTAGTCATGTCGGGCTTTATCACACACACACACACACACACGCACACACACACGGAAGCATGGAACACCGGAAGTCTGTGAGTACGACGTAGCGTTCCTCCCGGCGTGTGGCTAGTGGAAGCAAAGCCGATGATCACACAGTACAGAGCAACTGGCCCACCACACCCCTTGACTCGATATACAGAAGACTAAGATTTCAAAATTTACGTGCTTGTGAATCAGTTATACATTTTTCTTGAACATCACAAAGGGTGGGTCCTGTGGCCCCTTCCATTATCAAAGTTCACATATGTGATAACTATTTAATGTCTCTAAGTTACGGGGAGGGAATTCTACATTCGTGTTTCCCCGTCTCTCAACCTTTTTTATTGGTATCATGTGTTTAATCCTGTGTGTATTTGCACAAACATCCATCCTAAACCAGGTACCCATTTTCGACCCTCTGTAAGGTGAGGATGAACACCTTGGGTGGGTGTGGGACAGCTGCCGCTCCCAGGATTCGAACCTATGCAGGCCCGTGTGTGTGTGTGTGTGTGTACGAACGTGACGTTGCACCATTAGGTCTTCGTCGAATATTGATAAATTTCTCATGAACTTTACCTTGCCTGGTTGGGGTACCGTTGGTTGAGTCTGCCCATGCAAGGGTGAGAGAGATTAGGTTGCCAGTGCTATTGGAACGTTTATTGACGCAGCGTGACGTCGGCGATTGGAGATCTACACCAGGGGGGGGGGAATGGAGAGATCAGTGTGTAACGTGGTAGCGAGGTGTATTGTTGTTAGCGTAAAGGGATCCCGGTGTTATCAGCGTTACGTGGGCTGTTATGTATGTCTGTATGGGTGTTAGGAGGACTCGCCAGGCGAGCCCCATTCGGGTCTAGAGGAAGACACAGCCTCCGGCTTCGTAGAACACCCAGAAAGTTCGCACGACTTCCTAGATGATTCGCCTTTCGTCCGGGTTGATTTGTAGAACGCTACATATTTACAGATCGTCCAAGGATGTTTCTTAGGGCTTCCAGAGTGATTCGCAGGTCGTCCAAGATGATTCAGGGCGAGTCACAAGCTGTCCAGGGTGATTCACAAGTCGTCCAGGCTGATTCGCAAGACGTCCTGCCTGATCCGCAGTCCGTGTGGTGGCCGTGCAAGCCGAGACTTTCGGACTGGGTCACCGGGAAAGTTTGCGTCCGTGAGGTTGAGAAACTGCCGTTGTGGTGACAAGACTAAACACGGGCGTGGACTCTCAAGCCTCTTGGAGTGGGTAGGTTGAAGTCGACGCGGCTCTCCGGGAAGGTCCGGGCCATGTAAACAAGGTCGTGTGGAAGTAGAAAGGTTCGTCGCTTGTTAACTAGAGTTCGTCAGATGTATACGTCCGTCCCGAAAGAGGAACATTTGTCCTGTAAAGAAAAGAAAAATAAGTCCCTGGTGGAAATGAACACATCTGTCGCGTGTCTCTCCGAGGCTTGGGTGATGCGCATTAGAAAAGCGACGTCTGTGTGTTGTGTTTACCTCGCCGACGATGACGACGGTTGAATGCGCCTGTCTCCTGATTGGGGTTTTGGCCGGCTATTTTTACCTGAATGAGTTACGGGTTCCTCGCCGATTTCTCTCAAATTGTGGCCCCTGCTCTTGGTCACACACCTCTTTGTACTTTTTTTCTTTTTGTTTGGCGGGTGATCTTCATGAGGAAGAGGCCGCATGGTCTTGAGTAAACGCGTCGAGACACCCCGTGGTCTGGTTGTTGGATATAGGTAAGTAGGGGTCACAGGTTGTCACCTTGGTGTTTCTTGGGGGTCACTAGATGTATTGGTTGGTGGAGGTACTGTCTAGCTGGTTACCATGAGGGACCAAGTGTCATGAGGGACGACTTAACGTTTATGTAGGACGTTGTGTCTGCCTGCCATGAGGGGGGGGGGGAGATATCAAGAGAGTCAGGAAATACCAGATTACTGCCATGGGGGACACAAGCTGTCGTGAGGGACCAGGTGTCATGAGACAACAGCTGCCAGTGAGAAACCACCAGTCATGAACCAGCTAACATAAGGGACCAGATAGCATTAGAGACCATTTTACTGTCTAGTAGGACCACTGTTGTAAGGACCAATTCAGGGTCTTGAGGGCACCATCTGTCATAACAAACCATATGACTCATGTAGGATTAGTTAGGCCTAAGGTCACTGACAGTCGTGACAGATCATATGACTTGTCATATATGACCAGTTGAATGTATGACAGACCATGTGACTGTTATATGGGATTATTTAAGCTTCATGAAGCTACCGACCGTCATGACAGACCATATGACTGCCATATAGGACCAGTTAAGGGTCATGATAGACCATACGACATTTGTATAGGACCAGATGAATGTCATTAACAGACCATGTGACTTTTCAGTGGGACTGTGAGGTTACCATCTGTCAGTCAAAGCAGACCAGCTATCTGACAGGAATGATGTATCGTAACGAGGGTAAGACGCGGATATAGGCCGCTGCATGACACATCAATGTTTATGCAACTCATTAATTCCGTTGGACGTCGCCAAGGGGCTGGCAGTTATTGGAGAGCTCAAGCGAAAGATGAGGGAGTACGGTACCTGGGCTGGACGTTTTTACAGAGCTCGAAGACGCTACACTACCGTGCGTGAGCTGGACGCAACGGCGTTAGATCACAAGGGTTCTTCGGTGCTTGAAGGCGTTGACACTGACTGCACTTGAGCACTTGCTCTTCTCGATCACCTGCATCAAAACAAGCTACTAGTTAAGTTCTAGGTCTTGATAGGTGGCTTTTCTCGTACGATTTTTTACTTAGGTTAGAAAAATCACCTCGATAGGTCTCCAGTCTGTGCACTTGACTCAAGTAGGTTGACCAGATCTTTACACTGGGTAAATATGTGTACGTAATGTATGTTTTACCAGTTTATCCGCGTGTGTGTTTGTGTGTTTTTGTACTTGGATACTTTGAATGTATACGTGCATCTGTCGTATCGGTCAGTTGCTATTTTATACATCTCTTGTTGTACAGTCATGGATGATAAATAGTTGTATCGCGCTAAACACATTGGTGTTTTAAAATCGCGTTTGAGATTACTATTGTAGGATATGAAGCGTCCTAAAAGAAAACAGTGATGTCAATGGAACGCTGAAGATGAACAAGGTGTCCACTATCACTTTCCGAAGGTGCTAGAGCCGGAATCTGGATTAGTTGTTTCTTACGGGCTTGATAGAGAGCAAGGAATACTTGAAGATGCGCCGCCATCTTGAAGCGTACGTAATTCACAATTAAACCAGACGAACCAATTAACTTTACCTTATCCCCAGCGAAAGGGGCTCTGCTCCCGTGGCCTAGCCAAATTGGCGGGAGTTGTCCTACCTCAGTGTAGCCGTAGCCCGCTTCACCGTAACCTTAGCCTACCTCAAGTAACCTCAGGCTGTGTTAACGTAGTCCTAGCCTACCTCAGCGTAATGCTGCCCTACTTCATCGTAACCCACCGATGTAGACTTGTCGGCAAAATAATCACACCGCATCCTGAAAAGCTCTCTTGCCATGGGCTCCTCGTGGAGTCCCTATTCCGGCAGATGATTTCGTAACACACAGTCCATGTCGGATGTTGTAAACCTTGCAAGAAAATAGTTGTAATTCTGTCGTGTGTGTGTTTGTGCTCTAGGAAACTGCGCCTGTGAGGTTACGTGAGCGGACTGGGGCCGAGGGGTAGGGGTAAGGCCACGGCGAGGGTGGAGTTCTAACGGTCGCTGCACTTTAAATGGCTCAGCATGCCACTCACACGGGTAAAATGAATCTGTGACCTTCTCGTTCAGCCCAGCCAGGCACCGTGATCCAACCACGAGCTATGAGTAGGACGGGAGAGGCCTCCTGTTGTCAGGCAGATTCCGTTATTCCGCTGAGCTTTCCCTTATGCTACGTTGATCGCACAGATTCATACGTGGTCACAAATTTCTTTAAAAATAAAAACTCTCAAAGGTATAGGGCCTTTTAGAGGCCTGTCTGCATTAAATGCACATTAAGTCTACAAATAACGAGTTTCCTGTACATAGGCGTGTCTTTGTATGTCCCGGACGTGCATGGAAACAGTACGTAGGAGAAACGCTTAGTTCAGGAAATACATGGGTGTATGGATGTTAGGCTTGTATTTTTACATTTAGAAAGTGACCAAACATACGGTTATATACACACGTCTTGGTTTGCCTCGCTTGAGGGGGACATGGGCATACATACGGAATAAATTTTCCTTGCATTCTAAAACGTAACGTGATCAGAATTCCTGTTACAGGTCAATTGTATGCTTTGTCGATGTATCTTACCTGGTATCTGAGAGAGGCTGCCTTTCCATGACCAGATTTTGCTGTGAGGCAGGGCTACCGCATTCTGCTCACCGGAGAGAGAGAGAGAGAGAGAGAGAGAGAGAGAGAGAGAGAGAGAATGCTTACGAACACTCAAGGAGATTTTGTTAAAAGAGGGCTATACGAGTAGCGCTCACTTCGTAATTATGAGTATATATTAGCGAGATTTTGCAAGATCGTACTTAATTATTTCCGAGTGCTTACGACGAACTGTTGCCATTAGGCGGGGCTGTCGTGTAGCGCTCGCCGCACGTCCCTTTTGGTAAACAAATAGGCTGGAATGTTTCCATGCCGCCACGCGCATTGCTTGACAATCAGTTCGTGTGGAACTGTTTATAGCCATTTATCTCATGCACGTTTCTTACATCGCATGCTGGTCCATTGAATAGTCAGTATCCTTCGTGTTGGGCTCTCTTTTATTATATTATTGTGTAGTATCATTTGAAATATTCTCAGGTATTATTGCAGACTTGCACCACCGTGTATCTTGCTGATGGAACTGCTTTTTGTATAAGTACATATATCTTGATTCCCTCAGTATGTCGTCACACGTACATAATTATGTCTCTCTCTCCTGTTAAGGTTATAAAGATTGAATTGTTTCATGCTTTCTTACTTTTTCTTTATTTTTTCCTTTTAGGTGAGACTGCAAGGGGTATGTGATTGCCCTAGTTGTCTTTCTAAAATACGCTATATAATTACTTATACGTTATTACCCGAGAACTAATATTTATGAAAGTTTCCTGGTGTTACTCAGGACCTTTCGGAAGGCTCTTGCAGCCAAAGGCTGCGCCAATTCCAGTAGCGGGGAGTTGCAGACTCCTTTGGAGTGAGTTTGACGAGACTGTGTAACCTCGACCAGACAGAGTTCGGTAACACCTACGCTCTCTCGCTCTCTCTCTCTCTCTCTCTCTCTCTCTCTCTCTCTCTCTCTCTCTATCTATCTATCTATCTATCTATCTATCTA
>JAYMFT010034247.1:0-15870 GCA_038088735.1 Panulirus argus
CGCCGCAATGTTGGTTCACTTTCCCTTTTCTATAGGTATTACTTTGGCTTTTGCTTCCGAGAGCTGGCTGCTTGTGTACCGCCACCACTAGTTAGACCACGGAATACTCGGCGAGCTGTTGCGTCACATGATTCTTGTGTGGCCATCGGCGACTCAAGGGTGTGCCGTTTTGATAACTGCTTCTTTCCCTACACGTCGAAGTTTGGAACTCTCTACCTTCTCCTGTCTTTCCCAGTAACTATGACCAGGCTTATTTCAAGAGATGTTTTTCACTTTCTCAAAAATTTGTAAATACTTTCCCTGTCTATTTTCCCCCTTTCTCATTTCTTTATATTTCAATTAGGGCCCGGCCTTGATGTGGACTTTTGTCCGTGACTGAAGCCTTCAGCATAAAAAAAAAAATGTATATATATGATTACCCCAGCACTCCATTCTAAAGGCTTCCGAAGCCCAAGGCTGCGCTACTTCCAGTAGCAAAATAGCAGGGAATTGTGGACTCTTAGAGTTTAACCTCTTGTAGGTGAAGCCCGGTAACACACAAACGCACACACACTATATATATATCTGTGTGTCTGTGTGCTGTTTGCCGTACCTGCATTAGCGAGGTAGCGCCAGGGATACACGAAAGAACGGCACTTCTCGCCCACATCCGCTCTCCAGCAGCCTTGTAAAATGCACTGACATCGGAACCCCCTGAACCGCAGCCATGCCCCACAGACCTCTCCGTGGTTTCCCCTGGCCGCTTCATATGCCTGGTTCACGTGCGCATGCTTCGGTCTTGACAATGAATCGTAATATGATCTGTGTTAGCGTTGGAAACTCGTGATGATAATCTTCATAGATTCCTGGTTCCTATACTGACGCCAGACAGTTAAAGAATTATACACAGTGTCAGATTCCTTCTCATTTGCCAAGATTGTATGTAACCACAATT
The DNA here is from genome assembly GCA_038088735.1 of Panulirus argus. Taxonomy (NCBI): domain Eukaryota; kingdom Metazoa; phylum Arthropoda; class Malacostraca; order Decapoda; family Palinuridae; genus Panulirus; species Panulirus argus. The sequence continues at coordinate 935 of JAYMFT010034247.1, forward strand.
TTAAAGACTGTGTGTTGACAGACTTTGACGTTGTTATTGTTTATCCACATCCACTTTCAGAAGCGATTGAGGCTTGTGCTGAGGGTCTGTTTGCTGACTTTCTTTTAGAAAACGTAAACTGCATAAACATCGAACACAAGCAGCGAGTGATTGTATTTTCTTGTTCAGTATTTGTGCTTGCTCTTGGGTTTGTGGTGTTTCCATGGGTAGCCCCTTACGCCCTACGTTGGCAAATGTATTTTTGATCCATTATTAGACACGATGGGGTTTCAAATCTTAATTTATCGTCGGTATGTGGATGACACATTACTTGTTTTTAGATCCCATGCACAATTTTCGGAATTTTTAAAGTACTTAAATTCCAGACATCCTAACATAGAATACACGTCTGGGAAGGAGTCTAATGGTGAACTGCCTTCCCATGATACCTTGTTTGATCAGTCGGTTTCATTCTTCACCTCTGTATACAGTCCTGACAAACGAAGTTTTCCTCATTTATTCCAAACACCTGTAAATCTTAGTACAACTTCAGTCACCAGAGGTTATAAAATTTGCCCTAACTTTACTGCACTCCATACTGAATTTCACTTTGGAAATTTTCATATCAATCCTCTTTAGCAAGCAACGAAACATCTATAAATCTTGTGTTTTTAAGTTAAGTTTTCTTTTGTTAGATCATTTACATAGCGAGTTTTGTTAGGTAGGGATATTGTTTTATCGTTATTCATATTTACTTATGGTTTCTATAAGGGGTTCATGTTTGGATTTCTGTTCTAGTATTTTTTTTTCTCTTACGTTTATAGATAGTTTTTATTTCGTGTACATACAGAGGTCTTACGCCATGAATGGTTCTGTTTCATAGTCTGCCTTTTGTGGGAGGAATCACGCTCTGAAACTCTTGATTGGAAAAACAAGATGTTTGATCAGGTGCCGGTTTTATTAACTACCAACTGTGATTACCAATTTGTACTGTTCGTGGAGAGTTTCACTTGTTAGGCTTTATCTCTTGAACTTTCTCAAACAAACGGGTTTTTGATTGAATATGCTGGCCACATTCACTATCTTATGACTCAGTTTACTGCTTCCTATATATATATATATATTTTTTTTTTCCCTTTTAGCAATTTCTTCAGTTACCTTTTATGGCATTTGGTTTTTCTTTTGCCGTCCCATTCATAGAACTGCGTCAAGCTGGTTTCAAAAACGTAAAGGTTGTGGCCAGTTCACCCGTCAGTGTTCATTGTTGGGCAAATTTAAGGCTCCCAGCTATTCCCTGCAGCTCTGCCATTTTATATCCGGTACCATCTTTGTTACCCTCCTCTAGCCCTTTTTTCTTAGTTCTTAGTGCTTAACTGCATTGACCAAACCTGAGAAGCATAATCAAGTTATAGCCTGATGAAGGATGTGGACAGCTTTCAGAATGATTCCTGATACATGCATTTGAATGCTACTCTAATATTTGCCGACAGACAGTTTGCCTCATTTACTATTCGCCTGGTGTAGTACAGTGGCGACAGGTGAGGGACGTGGGCAGTTCCCAAGTCCCTCTCACACACCACACTGTGTGTGTGTCCTTCCGTACGTCCTTCCACAGGACATGGGTACCATACTGGAGGTTGTGGATAGAAGGTTGGCTTGCGGGCCGCGGCCTCGAACAGTATTTGGCTTTGCCCCAGACCAGGCTTTGAGAAGGAGGGAGGGAGGGAGAGAGAGAGAGAGAAGCTTCAAAAGTCACAATAAGAAAGAAAACAAACGTATTAGAATCTAATCATAATTTTATATAGACGCACGTTCGCTGAACCTGAATACATAATGCTTCGTGCTGACTTTTGGGTATAAAGAAAGAGAGATCCTAGCTTTAGGGTATAAAGATGAGGAAATTCTAGTTTTAGGTTTTAAAGAAAAAGAAATCTTAGCAGAAATGAACCAATCGTGCATGACGCGTTAAGGAAGGTATGGCGGAGAGCATCCCTGCCGCAAACACGGAAGGAACGTGTGGCTTTTAAGGGCGGTTGTATCTGGTATACCATGAGGACAGATAACGGGATGCGGCCGGGCACGCACGCGCACACACACACACACACACAGAGGCACGTACGGACGACACTACAGAGGTACCTGAAGCTTGTAGATCTTTTTTTCCATACAAAACATCAAAGTATGTTTCATGTCGATGCCAGATTGGTAGGGTGATTCTCTTCTGGCAAACAAACGTCGGTACGTTGTAACGCATTCTCATGTGCTTCAGTAGTACCACAGTAGAAACACTTGGTTCTGTAGTAGCACAGCCACTGTGTTGATGATATACATGAAAAATTAGCTTGACGTTATTATATAGGAAATACACAGATGACTGCAGCAGTTCGTTTCCGTCCGCAAGAGGTGTGAAGTTTTAAGGAATGGAATCGTCAGTGTAACGATATGTTTAAATTACTGTATATCGCCTTTGATGATGTATCTGGCTTTATGTGTGCTGCAGTCTGTGGGCTTTTTATGAACACAGTTTGAAGAGGAAAATGACAGCAGATGGAGATCGTGTCGATGCTATTACCGATGTCTATTGTTGCCGATATTGTTTATGGTTTTGTCGCTGTTAGAATTATTTGATTAGTGTGCTGCAAGTGCCTGTGTTTAGCCCCAGGAGCACGATGTTGCGACCGTTGGGTATGATGGCATGAACTCTGACCTTACCTATTAGGGTCAGGCTAAAGGCTGAACCATCATGCCCAAGGATCGTACCGTGGTTCTTTGATGGCCCTAACGTAATAGATATCTTCTGTCTTTGTTAATTTTGTAATTTTGGACGTAATCGAAAGATGATTCAGCTGTGCAGTTAGGCTTTGGGCTGTATGGTGTGACACTTGTATGTAGTAGGTTGTGGAGTGCCGTGGTATCAGTATGGAGGGTTCGTCCCACCAGTGCGGCTGGCCCGATGAGGATATTGGCTACCTTGTCCCAGAGTGTTGTGTTGCATTATGCACACAGCCAACCTAAGTTGGTGGTTGGTTCTATTACCTTGCTGCTTCTGCATAGGTAGCACGGGTCAGCACTTTTTATTTTTTTATAGACTCAAACTTGTGAGTTTTAGCTTTTATAGCTTGTTTTGTACCTTTAGGTTACGTATTTTTTGTGCCGTCTTTAGTATGTTGACTTTGGTGTATGGTTCTTATTTAGTTCGTTATTATCCTGGTGTTGCTTATTGTTTGTAGTTTGACGTTTTTGCCCGCAGCGAGGTGAAGGTTTTGCTACACCGAAGTAAACTATATTTCTTGGAACTAAAGGTGTCGGTAAGCTTGTTTCAAGGCCGATCGATCAGGGGAGTTGACGCCGGTTTACTTTGCTTCATTGTAACCTCTCTCTCTCTCTCTCTCTCTCTCTCTCTTTTGACCCTCTTTTCGATTTGACGAGGTTATACTTTACACATTAGAGTTGGGTTTTACACCTGAAGCTCGTCGAGAATGGGCTAAATCACCCTCACGGTAAGACAGTGATGCATTGGTGAGAAATTTGCGTTTGCAAATATGAGTACCAAGCTCTTGGCACCGGTTTAGCTGTTGGTGGTATTTGCATCATATTACCAAAGTCACCAGCTTTTAATGCTGCTGCTTAGTGCTATTTACTTGTACTTTATTTGTATCTTTTTTTGCAGTGACAGTTAGTACATTGATTTTCGTTCTTGTTTCGTTGTTCATAAAACAGCCCACTTTTATTTTATATATTTTTTTATTTATGATGCCTTAGTAGAAATTGTGAGGCTTATCTCCTCATGACGTAGTTCGTCGTCCTCAGCACCTGGTTCTGTAATCAGGGAGAAACACAAATAATGGTATACATATTTCACTCGCGATTCGTTTGATATGGTGGGTTTCCAAGGGTATGTAGTCCTTTTTATCCTGAAGGCCTTGTCGCATGGTATATGTATAGTGACTTTTATGGGTAGGATAACTATTTTTTCCACGAGGGTTGGCTGGTTGCGTGTCGCCTGCTCTGGCTGGGTCACGCAGCACTGGAGCAAGCCGCTACTACGTTTGTGTGTACTGGCTTCCTGAGGGGTGGTCGAGTCCATGTGCTCTCTCTCTCTCTCTCTCTCTCTCTCCAGCCTAACTATTGTAGCGATTCGTGTATTTTCTGTTCCTTCAAAGGGCAGGTCTCTCATTAGCAGAACTGGCGACAATCACCCCCCCCCCCACACACACAGGGGCCCCCCACTTAGACGTGGCGATTTGTGCCCGTAATGGGTTCCCTTTTTATAATGACTCCAGGGGCAGAAAATAAGCGAGCATATATATATATATATATATATATATATATATATATATTGTGCAGACGGTTAAAGGCACATCTAGCGTACATGAATCGTAACCCTCGCCCATACGACCCCTGCTAGTATAGTCACGAACACTTGATACACAAAATGGTGGAAGCTTCCCTTCCTTGACACGGTGCTGGTGTAGGTCGCACCGTAGGGGCGCCATCCTCCTGAGGGTATCAAAGAGCAACAAGTGGGTACGATGACGCTTTGCGGGAGTCGGGGTTAGAGATCCTGTCCACGCCACCAGATCGTCTGTCCCGAGTCACCGTCCAGATATTTACTATCTGTTCCTGCGGCTTTTTGAGGTCGATTAGATTGTAGCTAATGATGTGTGTGGTGAATGTAGCCCGATGTATTATTATACAGTGAATACAACTTGGCTTCGTGTTGTGTGTTTGTATGTGGGATATGATTTGGTATTCGTGTTTCAAAAAGTGAATCGGATACAGATTTGTGATGCGTTTAGCAAACGGAATACGATCTAGTACCGTATTGTTTCTGAATGGTATACCGTATATGGCGTTAGATACAAACATTAACTACGGCTTCACACCTTTGAAGCTGGTGCCAGGATAAGCGTGAACTTTTGCTGGACGACATTTTAAACTTGGAAGCAAATCTCACTGAAGTCTTCCAGTGGGCAACTGATAATAATAGCGTGTTCGTTGAAGATCAGGCAAGTTTCAACTCCTTCACTACGGATTGAATTCAGATCTTAAAATCATCACAGAATACACCGCACGAATGTAAGCATATAGCACGGAAGAGGAGATTACATGATGCGGATGTAATTGTGGCATGGCCTTACCTTCAAAAGGCGCAACAAAGCCATCGTACGTTCTGCGAACATTTACAACAACGGAAGGAGAACCTCGCTCTTCAAAAGCGCGTATACTGTCCAGACCACAATACTGTTGGAGGGCAACATCACCTTTAATGGCGGGTGAATTTGCTGCGTAGAAATACGATATAATGTCTCCAGCGAATGTTAAAAATCAAAATTAGTGGGAAATACTGAGATTACTGTGACTGTACCGTGGAACGCAGCCAGGAGAGATGCTTGGTGTGATATGCTCTTGAAAAACACTAGGAGTCTGGACCTCAATCCGTGCTCGAAAATATTCCCAGTTGGAACAATACACAGGGAAACTTTAGTAAAGTGACGCCTGTGAAAAGAAAGGGCATTCTTATTATTACAATAAGAGAGACAAAATAGAATTCCGTGGCCCCCCGAGATTGTTCCAGACTGCAAATACCAGGAATACAATGGATCAGCCTGGTGCAAATTATAAAGAAGACACAGAGGTTGGTGAACATGTAGACCTGCGAACCACGGCCGCTTAGGCTGCCTGATGAGAACAACAGTGCAGTTTGGCTCCTGACGGAGCTGTAGAGCTTCCCTCGAGCCTTGAGAATTGATGTAAAGGCTTACGTGAGGTTTGGCACGGTGGCCATATTCCCCCACAATCGCTTCCTGATTTAGTCAAGAACGTGTTAGTCAAAATATTAATTCCCATCCCGGTTGTGAGGCTGTGATTTATTTGCCTTCATTTCGTTGCCATTCGACACGAATGTATTTTTAGTAACAATATATTAAAGGCTGTAAAATGTGACTTTAAGGAAAAGCGTAAGTGTTGCGTTACCCGAGTATCTTCCTGTTGATTGAGTCATTGGTGACAGATAGAATGATAGGGCGGTGAGTGCTGTTATCAGCTGATGAGTCACACGATATCTTGAAGTGGTAGGCGGAGGGCGATGGTCTCCAGCATGGATGGATTTTACAACCCACTTGCAGAGTAATGAGGAGGTGGCTCCTGTCTGCCTTGTGATATGATAGGGGTATCTTTTGTGAAGGTAGTGTGTCACAAGTGAATTGTATTCGTAATAAAAGATAGTAATGTGATGATGTAGCTCTTTGGTGTGATGTGATATCGTGTCATGCGCACGAGAGGTTTTGTTTAAACGTCTCGGATTTCACTTTTGTGAGACTATGTTTAGACAGTTTTTCTAAACTGTCATAGTATGAGTAAAAGGCATACAGTAGAGGGTAGTTGGAGGCAAGGCTGAAGTGGGTACGCCCTTTATGATGTCTTTCATAGTCATTTAAGGATTTTTCAGTCCCATTTTCCAATTGGCCCTTGTATTTTAGCGACGGATTGGGTAGAAATTGATTCTTTTATTTACGGTATTCAGGAGCAAAGTGTAATCCTTCCTTGTTAGTGCCAAGAGGCACGAGTGTCAGTGTCGGTGAGACAGTGGAGTGTGGGTGTGAGGGCTGGCCCGGTGTAAGGGGATCCCTGCACGTGAGGCGGAATGTCTTGACCAGAAACACAACCACCTGAAGATGAGCTGGGTTCACCACCTGCCCCGAGGCAACAGCTTTGGTGAGCTGGGTTCACCACCTGCCCCGGGGCAACAGCTGATGGTGAGCTGGGTCCACCACCTGCCCCGGAGCAACAGCTGGTGGCGAGTTGGGTTCACCACCTGCCTAAGGGCACCGGCTGAAAACGAGGAGTGTTCTACACACCAAAGTACCAGGTGATGGTGAACCGGGTTCATCGCCTTGGCCTGGGGCTCTTGCTAATGGTGAACCGGGTTCACCACCTGGTCACAGGTACATTCACCACTACCCACCGTCCATAGTGGACCAGCCGATGATGAGCTGATACTGTGCCCGGGTACACCGTATGTCCTTGGTGGACCAGCGTTTGATAAGTCCGGTACAGGCTACCACTGCTAGAGTACAGCAGAGAGTATCGCTCAACGTAAGAAGTTGGAATGTGGTCTGTTTTTAGTTTTTATGGGTATAGATTATTCTTAAGAATCCGAGATCATCGGCACGAAGTGTGTGGTTAACGAGAATGCCGGTAGGGGAGCAAGCGTATGTGTACAGTGGTTGGTATGGCTAATGACGCTCTGGTCTGGTTTACAGTAGGTGGGTCGGGTTGACAAAACTCACTACGTCCCTGTTAGCCGTCTCGGGCACCTGTGCAGGTGTGCTCCCGGTGCTTAGGGATGCTTGGGACTGAAGTGTTGTTAGGTTGGTTTGTCATTTTGGACTTTAGTCACATCAGCTGACGGGGTCATTAAGACAGTCTAGTTATTACCACCACTAGAAAAAAAAATAAACGCCCTCAGTATTATTATTTGTTAATATTAGGCAGAAACATTTTGACTGCTAGGGTGATGTATGGCATAGAGGGAAGGAGAAACAGATTGAGGAGAGGGAGGCAGATTGGTAAATAGTTAAGTGAGTGTTGTGCGTCGAGTAATTTCCATCATGACCGACCAGTCGTATAGTCAGCACCAGGGTTGGATGACCGTTCACTTTCAGCTTACATCATGGCTCATCTCGGGTGTATGGTGCGTGAGAACCGCCCTGCCCATGCCGCAGCAGCGGCTGCCGCAGGTGGTCCCGCCAGATGGCTAATGATGCGCTCAGTTGATTGACTGGTGGAGGAGAGTGATGTTGTGCGGCCATATCCGGGTCTGATGATGGCTCCAGTTGCTGGTCCGGACCTGCTCCTGGGGCGGAGCGCACCGTGGCCGCTTTCGTCAGGTGGCCTGAGTTCCCCAGCTGACCTGTTTGATATTCTGGCCGACGCCCGCACGGTAGTGGGTGTGAATATGTGGTTGTTTGTCTCTCCAAAGGTATGCTCACATGGGCTCCTAGTGAAGGTTAGATGTGTGGAGCGTGCTTGTGGCAGCTGGGTCGGTAATAGTTAGGATGGCACGTAGGTAAATAGGTGAATAAAGTTAGTTGGATTGTAGGGTATTGTTGGATGATGATGAAACCGCCGCTCTAAGGAAATACAAAACCAGTTGCATGATATGCGGTGGGCCAGAACTCTAAATTAGCTGTAAATGATCAAGAAGTAGAGTTTGGTATGTTTGCAGGGTAGTGGTTGGTGTTAGCGTGTTTTGAGGGATTCACATTAGGTGTGTGGTAGAACGCAGAAAGCCCCTTTGCTATTTTTATAGTTAGAATTACTCTGAGATCAGACTGAAGATAAGGTGCCAGACAACTCTTATCATCGTATGCATGTTCCTCCCTTGTGCGGAAAGGTAGAGCTCTTGGATGTGATGGACCCGTGTCACATTTAAAGGTTGCGCTCTCTTGGTCAAGGAGCTGTGGCCTCCATGTACGTTGGGAGGTCCTCTTGCTCTTGTGACCAGTGGGAAGGCCGGCCGCCTGCCGCGTGAACTTGACCTAGGCGCGTATTGACAAATCTCGCCGGGCCACACCACCAGCCTAGTCAGATCCATCTCCGCCGCTCAAGTTTACACTTTTTTTTAAGGAATTTTCACGCCCCTTTGGTGAAATCGATGAAGTTCGATGAGTTGCGCCTAGGTACAATAAATGTATAAGTTTTATATTATCAAGAAAATATTTGAAAGGACGTTTGACTTTCGTTATGGCAGCGGGAGGCTGTGATTGGACGTTGGCGAGCTGTGAAATGTGAACTAACGAGCGGGGCCGTGCGGCGCCATCAGGCGGGGTGGAGTGACCGGTGCAAGGCTGCTCTCCAAACTACTCCCATCTCCTCCTATACCATCTCTAGTGAAGACACAGTACGAGCTGTTCACCTACTACTGTATGGGTTGTCCTGTCATCGCTCTTCGGTTAAATGAGTTATTGCTATACCACGATCACGGGAAAGGTTTTCTTTGTTAATGATTCACACTCTGTATATATGGAAAACGCGTTAATGTTTGTGTGACTTGTTTTTATCCAGGGCTGGATGTTCCAAGGCGCCTTTGTCCACAAGTGTTTCAGGTTATGCGAGCTTCTTCAGAGGGAGTGTTTTGTGACCTGCGGAAATAAGTGCAGGGGTTTATCCTGGTCCCACCTCCCCAGCCTCGGTCACCACAACTACGTACAGTATCCGAAATCGATAACGAGTCCGGCTGGTATCGCAGCACCCGCCTCTTTCTGTGTAGGTCGGAGAGAGAGAGAGAGAGTTCAGATAATTGTTGACAGTATGGTCTTATGATGGTACTTGTAACTGATGAGGCCGTAGATCAGAAGTAACGGGGTGGGGGAGCGTGATAGTCTACAAGCGGTGGTTAACCCTTGGCAGGAGGGTGATGCAAGCCGAGTTTTAATTGTCTCAGTAATTGGTGCTTTTGTTGAGGGGTTTGGAGATGGTGTGTGTGTTCGCGAGCTAGGGTCGTGGTCTGGGACCTGTTTAGTGTTTCCTGGGGTTAAGAATTTTTTATGCCATTGTTACGAACCATTTATTTCTTTCCTATAGCATCGCTTGTACACTATACTGATGTATATGAAATGTTTTGATATCGATATAGTTACTCTCGTGTGTGTAAAATCCTTTGGCTATACCCTCTTCCAGTTGGACAACAGATGAGAGTAGGATTGATCAGAGTGCAGTTGTTAAGGTTAGTTGTTACTTAATAAAAAAAGTTGTCTGGCGGTCGCTTCAACATTGAAAAAGATAAGTAAACATAGTGATCCAAGTATATTTAGTGATGGAGGAAGTGGGTGTACTTTAGTTTTTGGACATTTAGCCTAAACAGCGGCACCACTGATTTTATTATTTACTGTTTATAGAGAAATAGACAACGTCTCTGGATCGTCATACCCTGGCTATTCTTGGTGGTAGTGATGATGGTCCGCCTTCTTCAGTGGCATTAGTTAATGGCGGTTGATAATGACTTGAGCGTACATATTTACGCAAGCATTTTTTAGAGACCGAGGTATCAGAAGTTACGCACTGTTGAATTAGCTGTTTGTTTTCAATAAGCAGCTGTTCCTCACAAAGCACAGAAAAATATTTCCTTCGCATAAGATTAGCTCTTGCATGAAGTAAAAGATGCCATATCAACGTCGAACCCTGTATAAAGATAGAAAGCCAGTTGAATATTATCAATTTCTTCCCACTTTTCCTTCGATAAGACAAAGGTTGGAAAGTGAAACCGTTAAGCAAAAATTTGAAACCGTAATATAATTAACAAATGCCCAAGAAACAAAGATATGTGCCAGAAGCAGATGGGAACCGGAGATAGCTGCTACTGCTCCTTTGTTCCTTTGTGAAAAGACGCTCCATAATTACTTTCAGGGCAGGAGCCACGATGGTTAGATTTTGATAAAAGTACGACCTGGTATTTATTGCGTCAATTGGATTGGTATCCCATTAGAATTCCCATTAAATAGTACTCTTTAAACGACTTTATAAACTATATAAACTTTGCATCAGCCAACTCTGTGAAAGCCATATATACCGATGGACATACAAATGTATATACTTTACATCACAGGCTGGATACGAATCTTGGTCACGGCGTCTGGCTACCTCGACCACACGCAGGTTAAAAGATACAGACTCCTAAAAATAAGTGTTATTTCTGTTTCCCAATCTCAGCACCGTGGGTTTTAACGTGGACTTTAATCTGTCTTGGCTCCAATAGACTTTGTAAAACATGAGTAATCCTGGAACATATGGAAAACTTTAATTTTATTCATTACAGCGTAGATGCGGGAGATATATCATAATGTACACACGGAGATTTCGGGAAGTAAACAGGACTCCCAGTTTCTTAGAGGCAGACTTAGCTGTTTCGGTAATGTGGGGTTTCCAAGGTAGTAGAGTAGATGTTAAAGTAGTACCAGCTGTGTCCATTGAATTAAGAGATGGAATTAAAGAACCACCGAAGGAGAGAGGAAAGCTGATGGTTCACGTGGGACGGGGCTCACGCCTGGCAACACCGCCGCGGAAACGTCCAGCCTCCTGTTGTCTAGGTGTCCTTGTGGTAGTGTAACGTTATCCTCAGGTGATGCTAGAGCCTTTGTTTATGGTGCGCCATGACTTGCCATAATGACAGCAGCCAGGGCTGCTAACTTATGCCCCTAAACCTTGGTGTCCTGCGTCCATGTTTAGCGTGGTGAGCACGGCTGATGCCCCAGGATGTCATTGGTTTGGCCGCTGCCGTTTCGTGTCATGAACAGCGACGGTCTCTGTAATGTTATGGGTTAGATCCTTGCCATGTGTAGTGTCATGGATCCCAGTGCTACCATCTGTAGTGTCATGGGTCCCAGAGCTGCCATGTGTAGTGTCATGGGTCTCAGTGCTGCCATGTGTATTGCTACCATGCTGAGTGTCATATGTCTCAGTGGTGCCGTGTGTACTGTCATGGAGATCTTGTAGAAGCGTACGTACTGTCATGGAGGATAGAGCGGACCACATTCCTCCGGCCGCGGCCTTGGTTGCACAAGCCCGGGACGTTGCAGGCGCCCCGCCCATATTAGGTTGTGCTGCGGCCAGCCCGCACCCGCAGCCGGGACCCGGCTGCTGGGGACAGGATTGGGGATAAGTGGCCGGGACAAGAGGGCTAGGTACTAGAATCTGGGGGAGATTGGTGGTGGGGACGGTAGGGCTAGGTGCTAGGAACTGGAGGGGTGTGTGGTGCTGGAGACTGGAGGGAAATGGATATAGGGGACGGAGGAAGTGGGCGGTGGGACGGGATGTAAACTGGTGGGTACGAGGGGGAACTAGGAGCTGGTGACGCTGGGGACTATGGCGATTGATGATGGGTATTGGGGTGTGTGCCATTGGCGGTTACGGATGTTAGTATTGTATCATCTTTAGACAACTGAGATAGTTGAGAGGGTTCAGCGTGCCAATGCTTTTTTTTTATTTTTTATTAAGGCTGTGACCTCATTATTTTGTGGTAAGTGAATCGTTAAGAAAATATCAAGTACCGGTGTTCGAATTAATCGGGTTTCCTTCTTTGTTTCAGGTAATGCGTCCACAATAGACCGACGCTGCCCAGGGAATTATGTTCTGGCGTGAAAAGGTATGTAAAAGAAGTAAATGATAACATTTCCCGTCTTATTCTGGTCCCTAGCTGTCTGGGTCTCTGCGGAAGAACATGATGATTCACATGTTCATTAAAATGTGGCGTTTCGATCTGTTTTGGGTTGTGAGTTGATCCTTCTTTTATAAAATCTGTTATTCCAGTTGGTGGAGAGAAGGTAGCGTTGTATAGAGCTGGGTGAAGAGACACATGACTTGTGTGGAGGTCGGTGGGGCGCACAGACAAGCAGGACTTGTTGAGAGGGCTCAGCCTAGGGCAGAGTGAGTCATCTCATGACGGGCCAGCCACCCCGCCCACACGTCCAGCCCCACCACCTCAACCACTCCCTCTCTCCCACTACCACTGTTATACTCCTTGACCCTCTACCATTGTTATACGCCCTCACCCTTTGCCATGAATATACTCCCTGACCTTTTCACTTTTTATACTCCCAGACTCTCTGCCGCTCTGAGAATCTTCTATTCTCGGCTTGGGACGTGTCATCTGTGGTCCTTACTGCTATGGCTTCTGGTTCCACGTATCTGGTTACCTCCATAAGTATCCAGTGTGATACTCCTTGTTCTTGTGGCTGTAAATCGTGGTTCGTGTGGCTTCGGTCTTATTTTCGTGTTGCTCAGGTCCCGGGGTTTTGTGATTTAGGCCCTTGAACGAGCTTTGGCCCCAGATTTGTTAAATAAAGCCTCTGATGCTTGGGACTGTAGACATAGATTTTGCGGAGTTCGAGGTTCTTGTGTCTTATGACGGGTGCCTGTAGTTTTGACTGTAGTGCCTGTATCGTGTGAATTTAATCCCCTTTGTATATCATTATAGTCTCTGCTTGATTCACTCGCTGCAAATTCCAGGTTCATGGGGGCAGTGGCCCTTGCTTCATTTGCTTAATTGTTTTCCTCGAGTCCATGGGTTCTCAGACTGATTGCTCTCATATTCATGGTGCTGTGTTTCCTTGTTTTGTGGTGTGCAGTGCCAGGCTCTTGGTTCACGAGTATGTGATAATGACTCACCAACTCGAGATTAAGCTACGTCAGCTTAAAGGATAGACCGCCATGTTTGTTTCGTCAGTTATCTCCCAAGACGCAGGACAACCTAATTATAACTTAAGGGAGAAGCTTAGAAGATCTGGGGGTGATAGTAAGATGACCTCACTTCCACTGAACACAAGGAGGTAGTCATAGTGTTCGCGAGAGATGGTGGGTGGGTTATTGCTTACCTTTTAATTCCATGAACTTTTGCGATTAGTTTGAGGTCTAGTGTCGAAATAAAGCCTTGGTGAAATAATTAAACAAGAAGGATTCAAAGGTTCATAGTACGAGGTAAGTGAATTAAAGATTTGATCTTTTGGGAGGTGGTGTAATTTCTTGACCTTGTGCTCTTTGGAGCATATGTAGTTGTTCTAGCTCCATTTGTAGTCACTTTGTGTTACAACCATGATGAGAGTTATAATCACTCCTTCATTAAGTAAAAATGCCCTCAGACTGTTAGAGAAAACACCACCAAGACCGCAATGTTTCAACCTTGTCTGAACGAAGGGTTAAACTTTTTTCTTTCCGAGGCTCCAGTCATGAAGAAAATTCCCCAACGAGGCTAATCCTTAATTGAAATAGGAAAGGGGAGGGAAGGATTGAGAGGAGCATCGGAACAAATATTTCAGAGTTTTTGAGGAAATGGAAAGTTAGAGACATGAAGGGGTACAGAGTTCAAAATTTCGCAGTGTAGAGAAAGAAACGATAACACAACGGCCAACTCTCTCTTGAGTACGCAACCGCCGCACAGTAATTATGCAACGCAGTAGCTTGCCGAGTACAACGCGGATGGGACGTAAGCAGCCAGCTATTGGGAACACAAGCCAAAGTAATATATATAAAACGGGGAAAGTAAACCAGCATTGCGCTGTAGGGCAAGCGGGTCACGATTCGAGGTCATTCTGGGAGAGTTTATAAGTAGGAATGCTTTGGACTCCTCTGTGTATGAAAAATCAAAACCACTCCTGATGATAGTAATAGTCCGTATATATTATATAATCGGAGCAAATGTTCTGAATAAAAGAATTTACGGCATCTGAACAGGACACCCAATTTCTTATAGGCAGATTTTGCTTACTGTGTAATCAGCGTTTTCAAAGACAGCATATTTGTTAGAGTGATACTAAGTCTAATTATTGTGTTAAATGTTGGAGTGATAGGTCCATCAAGACAGATGGGGAAAGGTGTGAGTTTTAAGAAAGGAAGATGGGCAGAAATATGGTGTTAGGGGCATTCAGGTTTACCGAAGTGCGTTTGCTGTACTGGGAAATCCTGTTCAAGTAAGAGTTTTTATTGGAAGTTGTGCCGGCGAGACGAGACGCAGATAAAGGAAGAGTGGACGGACCGGATTTGAAGGAAGTGGAGGAATGCAATCATGAGGCGCCAGCCAGCTTATGAGTGGATCTTGTTATCTGTAGACGGAAGAAAATCATGGACTAAGAAATAGATAGTGTATGAAACAAGATAGAATCGTGAGACATCGCCGTTGGTAAGGTAATAGATTACTACTCACGTACCTCCTCCTGCTTTCTAGTTGGAGACTAGATCCAAGACGGGCGGAAGCGGGGAAATGCTGGTCCCACCCCCTCCGTATTAATATTTTACAAAAGTAGGAACAGAGGAAGGGACTGAGAAGGAATTTTTTGTTGAAGGATCAGTATCTGTTCCTAATTGTACCTCGCTAAGGCGAGGAAAAACAAGTATATGTGTGTGTGTGTGTGTATATATATATATATATATATATATATATATATATATATTTGTATTATCAA
>JAYMFT010034258.1:0-15869 GCA_038088735.1 Panulirus argus
GGAAAAAAAAAAAAAAAAAAAAAAAAAAAAAAAAAAAAAAAAGTGGTAAGAGATTATACTCTCACTGAAATGTATAACATGACAGCATAATAAAACGCTCTGGTAATTTCCTTGCTTAATAAAAAATACGATAAGTATTCACCTGTTATATGGAAATACCTATCAATTATCCTAAAGGTGGTGAATATGAAATAATTCATGAAAAATAAGTTATGGTAAGAGACTGGTGATATCAAAGTAGGGAGAAAAATTGTTCACAGAAAATCTTGAATACAGTCTGCTTTCAAAAGAGATAATCTCCTGAATCATCTAAGCAAAATCTTGAAAACAGTCTACTTTTAAAAGGGATAATCCCCTGAATCACCTAAGCACTAAAAACAGAAGAAATGCTCTTCATTACTGTTTGTCTTTCCTAAGGAAAAGCTCTCCACGTGATACACAGACAGATCACTGTCATGTCATTCAGGTTCATTTACCTGTTTCTCTAACCTTACCAAAGGTTGCTTAATTTCCCTCCTAGAATACATGCTGTTTTTGTAATTTGATTTGGTAACAGGCAAACCAAAAGGAAGAACACATGTCTCAGCAAATTTTCTAAGTCCAGCTGTTCGATCTGCAGCACTAAAAAGAGCACTGATAAAAAACAAAGTATTTCTGAGAGTACTCTGCTTGAGAAACTGTTTTTGATGAAAAAAGTAACATTAATCATACTTTCACACTTGTTCACTGTTTCCTCCCTAACGAGGTTGCACCAGAGACACATGACAGACGATTAGAAGAAATTCCTTGCTTGTCTCCTTCGTATGTTCTCTTTTCAAGTGTAACAAAACTACAAGGTAGAATCTGATATAATCACAAAAATGAACTACATACAACAGAGAATCAAAGGTCCTTTACGTATCAAGCTTTGCATGTATGGAAGAGAATGAGTCTCAGGAGATGGGGAGAAAAAATGTATAAACCTTTTTTAAATGGTTTTGTATATACAGTATTAATTTCAGAATGTAAAAAAATAACTAAGAGGGCCTTTAAAATTTCTGCCCCTAAATCACTTACGCTTGAATACAGAAATCAAAATCAGTGACATAAACTTACTGGCATGCTCTAGATTAGTGTGTGAAGAAGGATCTAGCCCTAAGCTTAAGGAAATGTCTGAAGCTAAACTTGTTTCCAGGTTTGTGAGTTTAACCTTGATTGGCAGCCACTCCCAGACTAGAGCTGTGGCATCATGTTCAATCTGAAAAATGAAAGAAACAAAAAATACACCATTTTAAGAATATGGATGACCAGTAACTTGGAAATCACCAAAAGTGGAGATAGATTTTTTTTCATAATTCTAATAAGGAGCATATGCATGGACAGAATGATTCATAAGGCTGCCATTCAGATTACCAAAGAAAAAAGAGACTGCTAATTAAAGATTAGTTGTAAGCCTGGATGAGCTTGAGGTAACGACTGATGTTGGAACACTGATTAAGTACTTATATAAGAGAGATGAGATGACAGGACAGAGAATATGGTGGAAGGCAATCTTAAGGATGTATGGATGTGAGAAAGGTGTTAACATGAAACAGTGTATTCACATATGCATGAAGTCAAAAACAAGTAATATATGACAATAGTCAACATTGTCAGCTTATGGGGAAATGGCATACTGAATACAGACTCATTCCAAACAGACTATCATTCAATTATCAAGATGCACCTTACAGGATAAAAATTTCAGTTTAATAATAAATGAAACAGCTAAGCTCTTAATTCACCTCTTCTTCTTAGCTTCCCTCTCATACAATATCTCTCATCATTTAGTTCAAATTATCCTCTTTAAAATCTTGTCTTCCTTTGTACCTTATCAAGGGAAATCTCAACTTTATTGATCACATACATAGTTACTGGATATTTTCCCATTTGCTCTCTCAGTCTCATATCACCAATGAATCATTCCATATATATTTCATATCTCCTTTACTAAACAATACATGTATATTAAGAATTCAATCTAGTCAATAAATGTATTTGGCACAGAAATCAAAATTACTTCATAATATTAATGCTTTTAATAAAAAAAAAAGGTTATACCTATGGTAATACAGTAAAAGTGCAAAACTTAATCCAGAAATGAGAAAACATGCATTTGTTATGAAACACAAGGGCTTTAAGAGGCATAAGAGAATACACCCTACCATAACTGTGAGGCGAGGCTGACGAGGTAGGATATCTATTTCAGCTATGGGGACAGTTGTGTCAAATGCATCTTTGCAGAGAAGACTGTTGATTAAGAAAATAAATTACAAATACAAACAACGAGCACTGTGTCATAAAATTTTTCATTATATTCATCAAAAATTACTAACATGTACATACCCATTATCAAGAAACTATAATCCTTTATCTAAAAGTCTCTTTTCTATTCAATGCTGGTTGTTTAATTTTGCTGACAGCTGCTTTTCTGTCTGCATATTTTATATAATTAATTTCTTTAATAAATTAAAGGCAAGTAATTGTTCAAAAAATACTGTTTCAACACACATACTAAATTATCAATAGATCAATTCGTAAATATTACAATGATGAAACTTTGTGCTTGATTTAAGAGTAATTCTTCCTACATTTATAAATCCAAGAGGCTACTTCCTTTTCTTTGAGCATACCCATTATGTTGTATGGGAGAGTGGTGACTGAGAAGGTAATGGCATGCACAGATCGTCAGACTGGGTAGGCTTGTAAGCAATTAGCATTTGTTTGTCCAAAACTTTAAGACCAAGCCAAAGAAAGGAAATCCAAATGAATGTATCACATTCATAAGTTGACTGATTTTTTTATCTATCAGTAAGTATAGAGCTCCATGTATTTGTACCTGCTTGCATGTGTGCTTCATCTGCACAAAGTTTTATGATGAAATCATTATCATTCTCGAAGGCTGGTAGTTAAATCCTACCTGAACTCGGGAAATGCAGGTGTGTTAGCAGCATGCATTGTGACCCCTTCATTTCCTGGTCCAGACCACTGAAGATTTACAACTAAGCTGCTGCCTGGTATACCTATCTGAGCACGCACACCAGTCACCTGTTGCACAATTATTTGGATTATCCATATGTAACTCAAAGTAAAGTTCTACCCATATATCAGTATCACATAAATTAAAAAAAAAAAAAAAAAAATCTTTCCACTATTCATATGACAACAGCAGCCAAACTAAACCTTACACATGTTAGATTATGAGCAAATAAAGTTTCTCTAGTATATACACATATATGACTGCCAGAGACTATCTATATTAAAAAGGGGGCTGTTTGTTTGTTCCTGAAATTACCTTGCTAGAGAAGGAAAGAAAATTAGAGCAATCTGTTATAAAAGAATAAGAAAATATACAGTCGACACATACTTTTTCCTGGTGTAATTCCAATATTTTGACAAACTTAGTTAATCAGTATCAACATGTCAAAACATGTCAAACATCTAAAGGAATAAAATACCTAATTAGGCAGGACCTGTTCACAGTTTAGTAACTGCTATTCTAGAACTACTTTTTGATAACTTCCTTCTCTTTCACCATCAGTAAAGATCTGCACGAACTACTGCAAGTTTTTCTGATTATAAATTAGAAGTTTTTGTAAAAGCAAAAGTCTTCAAAACATAAGAAACATACAGACTGCTGCAAAAAAAGCTAAAAAAGTACTTTAAATAACCCATACATATCTGATTCTATCTATGTCACATCAACATTTTCTGCATTAAGCATGATAGCAAAAACAAACTCTACCTCAAATATTTTGCTTACTGATGCATAAAACAAACTCTATCTCAAATATTTTGTTTGTTGACCATCTTCACATCTGCAACTACTGATAACCTTGGTGATATTCTCTACCTGGTGCATGTTTATAAGTTTATAAGATGATCATTTAAAGGGAGCATTAGTACCTGCACTTACAATAGCTATCTATAAGATGATTACCCTTCCTATCAACACAGAAGGTTCAAGGGCAAGCATCATCTCAGTTGACTTTCACACATCAACTTATATTTGGTGAGAAATATAAATTTGAGAAAAGACTTATGGTAGGATATTACATCAAATGCTTAGACTGCAATCTTGTCTATACTGACGAAGTAAACAAACATACACTTCTTAAATCTGATAACATTCAAAAGACTACATGATAGTAGTGTGCAAGTATACAAGGCATGTTCACAAATAAACAGTAAATGAAAGCTGTACTGACAACTATTTACAAAAATAAGTTTAATTCAATCTGTGAGTTTAAGAAATCATTCAGTTCCTGACAATATGGAGATTAAAATTCCTAGAAATCTACAGAGACTATGGAGATTAAAATTCCTAGAAATCTACAGAGACATGTCAGTGGTGCCTAAGCTTCTGAGATAGAATAGGCAAAATCAACTTGCAAAATTCTAAGTAAACTAATTCACTCATTTCTAGAGATAAAAGCACTTGAAAGATAGCCATATGAAGGCAATAGGTGCTCAAAATGAAATGGAGTGAATCATCTACCCCTCACTAATGAAGAGAGAGCACCTGTGTCTAGGTAAAATATGAGCCAGCATTTAAGTTAATTACTCTGCACAGTACCACCAAAGCTATATGCCATGTAGGGCTTAAGAAAAGGCAGCCAGGGCCAATCAATCATGAAAACATCAAAAGTGTGAGAAAAAGATTACAAGTGATATGGTTTTTACCATCCAAACAAAGAGCACGGAGAAAAAATGGCTTCCGATCAACACTTTTGTCCAAGAATGAATGAAAATTACATGAAAGCCAAAAAGTACATTTCATTAAGCAGAATGTATGATGAAATCAAGTGGTAAAGCAAGAGGAATAGTGACACTTCCATTTAAGCAGAGAACATATGAAAGATATGCAGTACATTAAATGAAAACTCTTATTAGAATTATGATGCTTGTCTGCATCTATATTACCAAGCTGTCTGAGAATCATCACTGTCAGTGATTCTGCATATATCTTTCCCCACATTACTTCAACTTAATTTCAGGAGCCATTAGGTTTTAAATATGAATTTATACATATTCCTAACAATTCTCATTATATACTCACTTTAACTTTCTTTCCCACATCTTCCATTTGAGGAACAAAACTGAGGTGTATCTCTGTCACTTTGCTAGAAGGAAGGACAAGTTTTTCTGGTCGTGTCTCTAAGAGCCGGTCATTGTAAGAAAGGGAATTGGTGCCTACACTCAAAGAGCTCAAGGATATAGTGGACAAGTAGGTGTTCCTGAAAATGTAAAAAAATGAATTAACTCATGTTAAATGTAAGCTGTAATATATCTAACTGCTAAACCTACATGCTAAATCTATCACCAAGGTATACATGCAGTTAAACAGAGACGGATAACAATTCTACACGGGACAATGTATATTTTCTATCCTCTTACACTAATAAATAAGCCACTATAATGTAGTCTAAAGCACATTGGCCTAGTTTATGTTCTAGGCATGGCAACCGGCTTACAGTCAGCTCACTTCTTCATTTTTCCCTTTGGGTTTAGTTTGTATATGGGTACCTGCTGTAGGCAAGCAGTACTGGATTACTTTTCTCTATTAGCTAATATAATTTTCAGTACTTGTAAGGAATAATTTTGCAACAGGTATTTTTACTGTAACAAAATCATAAATTCTATATAAATTACATTTTACTTTGTTACATAAGGCAAAAAGCCTATCTGTAACACATTTTGCAATTTCATGAACTTGTTTAAAAGAATGTTTCTCTGTCAAGAGAATAAACAATACTGTGAAACATCAAAGATGCTCCAAAGTTATACTTCAGCTTGGTTAAAGCTTGACTAAGTGCATCAAAAATATGGCATCACTTTTTTTTCCATTTTTTTCTCAAATAACTTCTTTATTGTTCCTAGTCAACAGTGTGCATGGCTTACTTTGCAGTTTTAGAAAGAAAATTTCTACATATTACAGGTAATAAAGTATAAGCAAAAACTGACACAAGAGTCTGAACAGGCAACTTAACTACACGGTGCAAAACAGTGCAAAGAAATGAAGGTGCAAATCTAAATACAATGTAATATCACATATAAAAGCTTAATCAGCAATTCCCAAACTTCATGAAATATTACACAGGTTTGGCATGTGTCATCTGTAATACACTGAGAAAATATTGCTCTACTTTCTCAAACACTTACAATCACATTCCTTCTGATCACCAACATGGATTTTGCACAGCTATTTGAACCGCTGATCTCTCCTATGTTTCACCTCTGGTCCTCCTCTCTCAGGGATTTTGGTAAAACTTTTGGTCATGGCCCTTGACCTCTTCAAAGCATTTGAGAGGGTGTGGCAACGTAAGTCTGTTTATCGCTTCTCCCTGGTACCTAATGCTTAGCTCCCTCTCTGGCCATTCTTGTGCAGTAGTCACTGATGGTGCCATTTCCCCCTACTATCCTTTCAATAGTAGTGTTCCTTACGGTTCTGTCTTATTGTCTGCTCTGTTTTTATTCTCCATACGAGTAAATGATCTTTCTTCAACTTCCAAACCTATTCACTCTTATGCTGATGATCCACTTTACACACCTCAGCTCACTTTGCCTCCCCATCTTCTAATATCCCTTCTCTTTCTTGCATTGAACATATTTCCTCATTCAATTCAGACCTGTGCATCATCTTGGAATGGAGGAGCTGTAACCTGGTTAAATCTAAAAGTGCTAACACAGTTTCTCCCTAGAGTATCTTTCTTTCTACAAGACTCTTGTTTCCCTCTGTTTCAATTTCAAAACACCATAATTCAAGTCTGTAATACCATAATCATGTTGGGCAAAGAGTAATCATATCTTGTGCTCTAACCTGGAAACCTCCCACAATCAACAACACAAAGTCTCCTTCCCTAAAGCTAGTGGTGTTGTACTGGTGTAGAAATTATTTTTCTTGTAAGCAGCTATTTCTTACCTACAGAAGTCTTATGTGCTCTACTGTGAGTGCTACTCAAATATCTGAGGTAGTTCTTCCTCCACCTCTCCATTAATGGGAGTGGAATCAAAACCTTGCCCCTCATTAATGTTATCAATTCTCTTCTCTCTCAATCCTAGTTCTTGTATGTCTATTTCCTTTTCTCTCTCTCTCCACTCCACTGCAACCCTATAACCTCAGAGTAATTATCTATATGTATTGTATGATGAGGGAGATTTACACTCATAGGACCCCATCTCTTAAGTGTCAGTGTGGTCCTGTGGTTAAGAGTTAGGATGGTACTGTGTGACAGTGAGTGTTGCTGCAATGCATTATAAGGTTCTCAATTTCCCTTTTCATTTCATTCAGTTAAGGGAAAAATGCTTTAATTCTGAGTAAATGATCTTATCAATTCTGGTTTACCTTAACTGAGATTTCAAAAGTTCTGACATTTTCGAGAATTAATAGTTTTCTGACAGCAACGGAAGGATGAAGAAAGCACTTATCTGGTGGTGTCTGTTGTATTACAATGTGAAGACTACCTTTTACTCTGTGGTCTTTTCATTCTCCTTTGAGCTAATGAAGAGAATACATAAATTCTTTCATATGCATCATAGAAACCATTACTTACTATCACAAGTGGATGGATAAAGACAAACTCATGGGGTAGTCATAGTAGTCATCATACCATGCCTAAACATAAGACCTAAAGTATAAATAAGATTAAAATCACCTGATCCTGACTGTTATGCCCACTTCCTGATCAACATGGAACCGACTCTGTGCAAAAGATGCTCGGACCTCCAGGCTTGGTACCAATGTTGTCATGTCTACAGTGATTGGGGCTATTTGGCCTCCCAACAGACCTGACCATGCTTCTGTTGCGACAGCAACAACTTCTGGGGATGTTTTGGGCTCTGGTTCAGGGGCATGTCCCTGGATAAAGATAATACAAGAGAATTAGAAAATTCAGGAGAAAACTATAAATATATGTTCTAAATATGAAAGCAAACTTTTGTCTCTGGAGAAAATGTGATTGTAACCCATGACTCTCCTTTTGAATGTGGAAAAAATGTAGACACTTTATTCTAAAAGGCAAAATTGAACATAAAATGATACAACAACCATCCACCAAACCCACTGGCATCTAATTAGCTGAAAGCAATTGAAAACATAATCAAGGGATGATCAAAAGAATTACTCAAATAAAGACTGCAAGCACCAGGGGGGGAAAAAAGTGATTTCTTTTTATTCTCTTATTATGCCTCTCTTCTTCATTCATTTGATCATGATTTGCTATATATGCTGCATGAATGGAGGCTGCAAATGAAGATTTATATGATAAATGCTACTATGGACATGCAAAAAACCTCATTCTTAAGCAATGGGAAACAATGAGAGATTGCAAATTATAATGATCCTGGAACCCTTCAATGAAATGGCAATGCATATGACATTACCATTATGTAACTCTACAACTCCTTCTCCAGGAACACTTGCAGCATCAAGGCTGCACTCCAATCATTTGCAAGGAAAGATGGGATACTTTGGAGTGAGAAGTTCTTTACTGAGATTTAACTCTGATGATACAACCTTACTGAAGATGACTTTTCACTTGCTGTTTAACCACAAGCAGGAAGAGTTTGGTAATACCTGGCAATGCATAAAGCCTATTGTACACTGGATACCTTTAGTGTTTCAAAAATTATAGTTTTTCTCTAGTGCACTGAACTAGCATAGTAATGGACTCTTTGTGAAGGAAATGGCAACTGTAAATGAAAAGGCAGAAAGCAAATTTTCAAAACAGATACTGAGCTTCTGAAATACACTCTAAGAAAACTAATAGTAGATACTGAGCCACATTTTAAAGCATACAATGAAAAAATTTCCTTCAATGATAAATCCTCTTTTATTTCAAAATTCCCTCACAGTTGACATATTAAATCAGTTATTCTATCTCTATATCATCTATATCTCAGATACCTATTCCCATTCAAAACTCTCTCAAGGGGGTGGCCATGGCATTAGAATCTCCATAACTGGTGAACTCCATTGCTGCTTCTTAGCCTTCAGTGCCTCACCCTAACTGGCCACTGGCAGAGGGCAACTCTAGTGCAGTGCTTCCTGAGGTTCTTACCTAATGTTCATAATGGCTAATTCTATGTAATGTTTCAAACTACTACTTCTACCTGATGTTCCCATCTAAATGTTCCTACCAACTGCTTCTACCCAAAGCTCCTGTCTAATGTCCCTACCTACCAGTTCTATTTTTCACTCCTACCCTTTTGCCAAAAGGCGAGGCTGGCACTCAATGCAGGAAGATCTAGAGTTGCAAAGAATGAGTTGTGTGCATAAGTGTTGTCAAGTGTTATGCATGACAGAATGCCAGCAGTCCACATGTGGGTGAGGCAGAAAGAAAAGACAGCTAATTGGGTTAGAGGATAGCAACTTGACAACTACTAAAGTAATGACTCACTGCACAGCCATCACTAACCATCCCAATACCCAGGCGGGTAGTATGTTGGTAATATACCTTCCTGGTTGATGGCTGCCTACCAACTACTACCTACATTTTTAAACATTTTACATCATACTAATTACTTTTCATAAACTTAATAGTGTAAAAGGGCTCTGTCTGCTGTAAGTGAAAAGTAGCCTTTGGTGAGGCTGCATCATTGTCAACTGACAATAAAAAGAGCACAACCTCATCAGAGGACCTCTCTCTTCAAAGCAGTCTAATCTGTCCTTGCTACTGAATGTACTGCAGCCTTGGGCTGCAAGAGATCCTGGAAAAGATCTATTTATCTATCTATCTATATCTCTGACACTTATTCCCATTCGAAATTCTCTTGAGGGGGTGGCCACAGCAAAAGAGTCTCCATAACTGGTGAACTCCAGCGCCAATTCTTAGCCTTTAGTATCTCACCTATAGCAGGCCACGGGCAGGAGGCAACTCTAGCGCAGTGTTGCCTGCGAACCCTCTCCAATGTTTCCCCCAACTACTATTACCTAATGTGTTTACCTAATGATCCAAAATACTACTTCTACCTAATTCTCCCAGCTAATATTCCTACCTACCAGTTCTATCTATTGCTCCTATCATTTTACCAAAAGGCAAGGCTAGCACGTAACACTCACTGCAGAAAAATCTAGAGTTAGAAAGAATGAGCCGTGTGGGTTAAGTGTTTATCAAGTGTTATATGTGACAAGGAGATTGCATGTTTGAGAACAGAAAGCCTGCAGGCCATGTGTGGGTAAGGCAAAAAGTAAAGACACCTACCTAGGTCAAATGAGAGCAACTTGACAACCAATGAAGTGCTGGCTCACTACACAGCTGTCACAGACCTTCCCGATACCCAGGTGGGTAGTACCAATAACATACCTGCCTGGTCAGTGGCTGCCTACCAATTAATACCTACCTACCTGGAAAAAAGGTACTGGGTAAAGGCAGGACCTTTTCTTGGTGGTCCTAGGGTAATGAAAAATAAGTTTTCTTTATTCTTTTTTTAATTTATTTATTTTTTTTTTTAATGTTGAGGCTCCAGTCACGGACAAAAGTCCACATAATTACCTAAAACCAATTTCTGTAAAAGAGTCCCGGTGTTAACCAGGCCCTTTTAAATTCTCCTGTGGGCCAAGGCTGCACTACTTCCAGCAGCAGGAAAACATAGACTCTTTTGGAGTAAGAAGTTCTTTGATGAAACTGTACTCCCAATGATACAGTCGTGCCAAAGGTGATTTTCATTCACAGCGTAACAATGGGCAGATGAAGTCCAGTAACACACACAGAAT
Organism: Panulirus argus; assembly: GCA_038088735.1. Classification (NCBI taxonomy): domain Eukaryota; kingdom Metazoa; phylum Arthropoda; class Malacostraca; order Decapoda; family Palinuridae; genus Panulirus; species Panulirus argus. The sequence continues at coordinate 10,733 of JAYMFT010034258.1, forward strand.
AAATAAAACATGTAATTACTTATTGCCTTTAACTTCTATCTATCTATCTATCTATCTATCTATCTATATCTCTGACGCCTGTTCCAATTACAACTCCCTCAAAGGGGTGGCCACGGCAACAGTCTCCATAACTAAAGAACTCCAGCACCGCTTCTTAGCCTTTAGTGCCTCACCTTCAACAGGCCACTGGCAAAGGGCAAGTCTAACACACATTTGCAGAGGCTCCTATCTAATGTTCCTAATGACGACTTCTGTCTAATGCTCCTATCTATTGCTTCTACCTAGTAATACTACTATATGTTCCTACCTACTACTTCTATCTACTGTTCCTACCATTCTGCCAAAAGGCAGGGCTAGTGCACAGTGCTCACCGCAGGAAAATCTAGAATTACAAAGAATGAGTTGCATGAGTTAAGTGTTGTCAATTGTCACATATGACAAGGAGAGATTGTATGTTCATGGACAGAATACCAGTAGTCCACATGTTAGTAAGGCAGAAAGAAAAGACAGCTACCTGGGTCTGAGGAGCACAACTTGACAATCACTAAACTGCTGGCTCACTAAGCAGATGTCACTAACCCTCCTGATACCCAAGCGGGAAGTAGAGGTAATATACCTCCCTGGTAGTTGGTTGCCTACCAGCTACTAATTTCAACTTACCAATTCGAATTTTATGAAAATAATAAAAATGCATGAACATTACTCGTATAACTGAATGATAAACTTTGTGCCAAACCCTGATTAAAAGAAAAAGAATACTCATCAAAGTGAATAAATGGTTGTCACAGATTTTGAAAATATAAAAGAAAATTGGTAACATGGCAGCAAGTCTTCCTTAAGGAATTGCATGTCCTTCATCTTCTAATCTGCCAGCAGGGGTGGAAATCCCAGTTCTGCAAAATCTACTCCTAAAAGAAGTATATGCTTATATGTACTTCATACTTGTAAACAGGAATGAAGTTAAATACACAAAGCAGATGGGGAAAAAAAAAAAAATACAAGATAGCAACTTATCAGTATCAACTGACCTTGTATGATGAAAAATGATGAATACAAATAAATGGTTAAGTCACACACACACACGGACATGATCAGAATGAATTTCTATTAACTTTATCCAATATTTATACGATGTGATGAAACTATAAGATTTTGGTGAATGACTCATCACACGATAGAAAATCATAAAACCATTACATACTTACGTTAAATACTTGCAAATACTTACATTAAGCAATCTTATAAGGTTGTCATGAACCCTTTTCTTCTCATCTGCTGATACGGTCAGCCTTGTACCCATTAACTCAAGTGCAAGGCCAAAATATTCTGTGATGGCAGCTGTATTGTAGGCACACTGAAGGGCTAAAGTGGATGCTGAAGAGAGAAGACTCCACCACTTCTCACTCCGGTAATCCCACATCACGTGGTTCAGCAACCTGCATGGTGCAAGAAAAATAGCTAACTTTCAGATGACTCCATTTCTCTAAAAGACTGTAAGCTCAGAAATTACAGAGATGCCTCCTGTTATTCAGGGAAGCAACATTTGGTCAGCTCTGATTTAGAGAAAAAATTCTTAAAAAAAGCCTTGATAAAAAAAATCATGTTTTGTACTTGTTCCCATTCATACTTTCCTGTGTATCACTACAGGGTTCTTTTGTTTTCTTCTGCAGCCCTTTCTATGTACCTATCAATGAGGCTTGTAGGTGGTAGCCGATAAACCACGTATACTTGACTTTCTCATACATGCCCCTAGCCTATGCAAAGATGTGTGCTGATGAACAATGCAAGTTAGAGACAATTTGATAATCCTAAACAAAGTGAGCTCATGGTATGAAATGCAATCCTTACCCATCCTCTTTAGTCTGTTAATTCTGGGCAAATACCTCCAGATACTCTCTAAAGAGAAAAACCTTAAGTGCACTGCTACTGTACAGTAGTTTGCTTGGCTAATATGTTGGATCATTCTTTACATAGTAAGTAAACAAGTACAGGAGAGATGACTGGTCACTTGCAGTGTGATTTTGGGCTATTTAAATATTATTTACGTGCTTATCACAAAACAAAAAGGTCGAAAATGATAGTTCCCTCAGCTTTCCCAATCTTGGCTCAGGGATATCCTGTCCATTACAATTCAGGACCTATCTTTTCCTAATAAGAACTGTAGAGCATATGCATACAAGAAGGGTTAATATGAATACATCACTTATATGTGAGAAAAATGATGTGACAATTAGTGTGTTGATAGTTTTAGGTTTCCCTTTTCAGTCACTTAATCTTTGATTCATATTTTTGTGTTAATAATTTTATTTTAGTATTGCATGATTCTACATCTTCATTCATTCAAGAAAGTCATGGCAAGTGGTGTGGTATAGAAGTAATTATTTAGATGTTACCTACAAATTTGCAGTTTTTAAGTGGAAAAAAAAAAACATGATACTGTACTTCATTAAAGATATATAAACAGGTTTATTGTAAACAGGTTGTGAAGATGTCCCTTGCAGTTTTTCAGAAGCATTCACAATGAACATGCAACTGAAAATGAAGCAAGGAAGGTCTTAAGGTATTACCTATTCAGAAAGCTTTGTATATGCTTGCACTTATGAAAAGGAATCTGATTTCCATGCAATGATAATGATTAGCAAAAATGGATGAAAATAGGTGCTGAAATTACCAATATTTCTTGCAAATTTGTAGGTTTAACAAAGAGTAAAGTAGCACTCTTCAAGAGCCCATCCTGTGTAAAGACATCTGAAGAAACCAAAGTGATTCTCTTTCTCAATAATATTTTATAAAACTCTGTCAAAGGAACTCCAATAATCCAGTTCCACTAATGGCAAGACTGAAAATTCTCATAAAGTACCACCTTACTTTAATTAATTATTACTGAAAACCTATTGTCAGAAAACAAGGGTTCTGAAAGGTTTTGAATACCCATGCATTGACAGCAACTTAAGAAAGGCTAGTCTTACGTAAGAGCCTTAGAAGAATCACTGGCTTGGTGATATTCTTCTGCCATCTGGACCATCAGGTGTCTCTTGATGCGTGGACATCTGTATTTCTTAAACTGACTTATTGCTGATGAAAACAGTGGGATGATGGTGTTGGAATGGTTTACTTCTTTTAGTTCATGATACTGGACTTCCTATAATGGTAAAGAAAATACTTTAAAATAAAGTAAAAATTCAGTGTTTGCTATGCTATTTGTCAAATATTAAACAAAATGTAGGTAGTAGTTCGTAACCAGCCATTGACCAGGAAGGCATAAAACTAGTACTACCTACTTGGGTATAGGGAGGGTCACTGATGGCTGCATAGTGAGCCGGCACTTCAGTTACTGTCAAGTTGCACTCCTTTGACCCAGGTAGCTATCTTTTCTTTCTGCCTCAACCACTTGTGGACGGCTGGCATTCTGTCCACAAACATACAATCTCTCCTTCTCACAAATAACACTTGAAAACACTTAACTCACACAACTCATTCTCCCTAATTCTACACTTTTCTGCAGCTAGTGCTATGCACATGCCCTGCCTTTTGGCAAAATGGTAGGGGCAACAAATAGAAGTAGTAGGTAAGAACACTGGACAGAAGCATAAGGTAGAAACATTAGGTAAATGGCGAATATGTATGAAAGAAACAATAGCTGGGAGCATTAGGTAGAAGTAGGTTGGAACAGTACATAGACACATTAGGTAACAGTCACTGGTGGGAACATCTGGCAGGAGCCTAAGAAAACACAGCAGAAAAGTTGCCCTCTGCTAGTGTTCCGTTAAGGGTGAGGCACTAAAGGCTAAGAATTGGCACTGAAGTTCATCAGTTATGGATACTCTTTTGCCATTGGCCACCCTCTTGAGAGAGTTCCCAAAAGGAATTCTGGTGTTACAGATACAGATAGATAGATGGATAGATAGATAGATAAGAATTCTTCATCTTTTTTAAATGAAAACAGCTGAAACATACAATACTCATTTAAAAGAGAGCTTAAGATCAGAACGATTAGAAACATACTTTGCATATACAAAACTGGACTAAAAACTCTTTAGAAATGTATTTTAACTAAAAGTATAAAAATATGAGCATCCTAAGCAAACTATTCCTCTGTTTCTATTAGTTCTTTGACAGTGAAGGGCATGGTTATGGTCAAAGACTAAAACATCTGAGTTTGACCCTGCAGGCATCAACATTTCCATGCAAAGGCACATCTCTATACCATAAATGTGGCAGCTTCAATTTTTTCCAACATGGCTCAATAAAACATCAAAATTACCTTACACCATTCTCACCCCAAATAATATGCCATTCATAGGAAATCACTAAATATCCACATGACATTAGATAATCTTCACACACTACAATATTTAAATCATAACAATCATACCAACACAGTCTCACAAGCACTACTTCACTATACAAGCTTTCATTAATACAAGTTGTGTTCCATGAATATCATGTGAAAGGAGAAAGTTGAGACTAAATGTGTATAAAAGCATGATTATTAGGTTCAGCAGGGTTGACGGACAAGTTAGTTGGGATGTAAGTTTGAAAGGAGAAAAACTGGGGGAAGTGAAGTGTTTTAGATATCTGGGAGTGGATTAGGCAGCAAATGGAGCCATGGAAGCAAAGGTAAGTCATTGGGAGGGGGAGGAGGCAAAGGTTCTGGGAGCGATGAAGAATGTGTATAAAGAGAGAACGTTATCACGGACAGCAAAAATGGGTATGTTTGAAGGATTAGTAGTTCCATCAATATCATACGGCAGCAAGGCATGAGCTACAGATAAGGTTGTACAGAGGAGAGTGGATGTGTTGAAAAGATGGTTGAGGACAATCTGCAGTGTGAGGTGGTTTGATCGAGTAAGTAATGAAACAGTGCAATTACATGGAAGATTTGTGAAAGTAGTTAATTATCCTAGAGCCTGGTTACTTATGACAATGATGTAATGCGACAAAAAGAGTTTTTCATTGTTCAAGCGTAAGCCATGGTTAGTCAAAGCTCTGAATCACGTTGAAGTTTGACGCCGTCTACACATTAAACTATAATTTTGCAAAACGAGTTAATCCTCAAGGTCTCTTGTACCTTTTCCAGTCGTGATAAGCTAAAGACAAAAGGAAAATAGTCATATGATAACACTCGTGTATCGTG
>JAYMFT010034269.1:0-15869 GCA_038088735.1 Panulirus argus
ATATATTACTAATTATGATATCCCTGAGGTCAGGGTAGAGAGAATACTTCCCACGTATTCCCTGCGTGTCGTAGAAGGCGACTAAAAGGGGAGGGGGGGCTGGAAATCCTCCCCCCCCCCTGTTTTTACTTTTCCAAAAGAAGGAAGAGAGAAGGGGGCCAAGTGAGGATTATTTCATTTAAGGCTCAGTCCTCTGTTCCTGACGCTACCTCGCTAACGCGGGAAATGGCGAAGATTTATATAAAGATTCTTTCACTAGATATAAAATAATTATGTTTTGTGTCCCAAAACCAAGCTGTGTGACAAACATATAACAAGTCGTACCCATAATCATGGTAAAGCGTTTGAGTGGAGCAGAGAAGTGCGAACTGGGAAAAAAACTAAACTACCCAAAACTGGTGGTTTTCCGGCACCTTCCAGTGGATCATCTGCATAAAGTGACATATTTGGATCTATTGATGAGCCTCCCCCAGAAGCTGCTGTTACCCAAAGAGGAATAAATGGAGTGAACATCGAAGTGGATCAGCCAGGTTTTATACTGGATATTAGTGTGTGGCCCAACTTGCCTAAAGTGGAAATGTTGGAGCATTGGGCTAAGAAAGGAGGTGCATCAGTACACAGAACACTTGGACACCTACGAAAGTTTTGGATTTGTCTTATCAAACTAGGGCGGGGCTGCGCTATGTGCCATTGTTCAGAAGACTGAGCGTAAGTGGTTGTTCAGCAATTACTAGCTGGGTGTACTGTTAAGAGTACAAACTATCTAGTACTACCGGTAATGCACATGCTAGTGCTGGCTTCATTGATGAAAGAATCTCAGCATATGAGCAATCTCCAAGTCATACTCGTGGAGTGACAGATGCAGCCAAGTGAGCATCAACCATGCTGTTCAGAATCAAGCTGAGGAGTTGACAAACTGCTGGCAAAATGTAGTGAAACGTCTGGTTAGTGTGGTGACATTTCTTGCAGAGCGAGGGTTGGCTCTTGGATGATGATCCCATTGGGTCTGCTCTCATCCGTAACTACGGCTGTACTTTGATCTACTGAGATTTAACGTAGAGGATGACGCACTCATGGCAAAACGTATTCAGAATGAAGTTAACAAAGTCAACGGACACTTCAACTGTTCGTCAACAAGTGTGTTCGTTGAGATTATTCAGATCAAGGGAAAGAAAATGTTGTTGATCTTCCGATTCATCAAGTTAAAATGGCAAAACACTATTCAACATCTGAGGATTCTTGTGACGGGAACGTTCACGTGTGATCAATCTATTCTCATATTGTGGTACCTCATAGAATATTAGCTTGTGATGCACCTCGTAGCTTTCCATGAGACAACAAGACACAAGGGGTAAGAAATGACAAACGCATTTCTGACGATTCTTCAAGATATCGGACATGACATACGGGAACACCATAGCTAAAGCTGTGACAGTGCGAATAATATGTCTAGTCAGTCTGTAGGCAGTCGCGAATCATGTCCTCTGCTTTGCACATTTGTTGAGCCTTGTAGGAAAGGACGTTGTGCACTCCAGAAGGGAGGCTGTAGCATTATTTTGGGTTTGTACAAGCACTACACGTTTTCTTCACTGGGTGTAAATATGGAAATAGTAATAATGGGGCCCAGCCGCTGAGATTTGTCTACGGCCACCATTTCAAATCGGCCTTGGGCATGATGATGGGTGAATGTGGGATAGGGAAGTGACGGGGAATGGGCATAATCATTGTTGAATGAGGGATGGCGAGGCAACAGGAATGGACATGATGATGGGTAGGTGGGGCACAGGGAGGTGATGGGGATGGACCTGGTGATGGGTGGTGGGGGACGAGGGTGTGTGGCGTCAGGAGGGTGTCACGTTGCCCTAGTAAGCTTACAAGGTTTTTAAGTGCTGTGGTATTTCTCCTTGGCTGTGGCCTCCCGGTCAGGATGGGAGGGATAGACAGGGGGTAGGAGGAAGAGGAGGGTTCAGGGTGCGGGGATAGGAAGAGGAGAAGGAGGATCGGTAGTAGCAGAAGGATTAATGAAATAAAAAAAAAAGACATAGAGTTTTATCCAATACTACAATGGCATAAAGTAAGCATTGTATCATATATTCCTTTTGTTTTGTTTTATGCTAGCTGAGAATGCACGGGCAGCTGAGGCCCTAATCGGCCATCCCATTAACGCTACATACATATATACCGTAGCCTGAGCCAGGTACCCATTTTATCGACCAACCTTTAAGGGTGGATGAACAGCTGGGTTGACCCTGGACCGACTGCCGCAACCAGGATTCGAACCTATGCGCTCGACCCTGGGCGGCCCGTAAATGCGTCACGGTCAGAAACGCTAACCACTACTCCACTCATCTGATTCAAATTTCTGATTCAAACATTTTTTATATAACTTATCTTCAGCATTCAAGAAAAGAAACATCTTTATTCTGTATAATATGGAGATGCGAGTTACACTTTTTACTATTTTTTTTAGCGATATCTCGAAAAGGGAACGGATACCATTTCACAAGAAGCTACCATAACAAGAAAAGAAGGTTGTTATTGGATTATGAAGGTCTCTTACAACATAGGGAGATCATGCACCTGTACCTACTGTCAAGTCATGGTCACTATAACGTGGAACGCAATATCAACGTGGGGTTTCCTTTACCGTCAATCAATCTTGTTAACTTCTCGAGGACGACGGCACGACCCTTTAGCACGACGGACGTGAGGGTATATGAGCAAGACAGATAGCAGAAGAACCTGATGGTCTATGATGAGGTTATCGTGAAGGAGGCCAGTAGTATAGACGTAAGTGTTAAATTCGTATAGATGGAGACGGAAACAAAGAAGGCTATAAGACTCTTGGGTATGTTGGCCTGGTCTTTGACCCAACTCTTCAAGGTTCAGACCAAAAGCCAACCCATCAAACCCAAGGGTCATATAGCTGTGCCCGAGAGTCGCACCGTTGTATTCTGTGGTCGCAGTGCCTTTCTTTAGGGCTTAGCATCACTACTGGTGAGGTCCCATGTGTCACATTTGAAGACTAACAAAAACTTGCTATCCTAGTGTCTACACGAATGAATTCCCTTGCAAAAGCATCAGTCACTTAATACAAATTATCCTGTCGTGTAAGACGAGAGAGATTCTTGCTCGGACAGATTAAAAAGGCCTACACGCTTTTCACAGACCTAGATTGTGTGTTGGCGGTTTTAACTTCGTCACAAATACTGGCAAATTTTTTCTTTCATCGTGAGAGCCATGAAACAGGAGACCATTAACAGAGCAAAACACTGGCACATCTGTCACTTACAAGACGCCAGCTTGACGTGGTCTCAGCTTATATAATGGATGAAGAAAAATACCACCGAAAACTAAATTGTTTAATACTATTGTCCAGAGAGAAGTGGTCGGATGGGATATTATTTCAAGTTAGAGGCACTCCAGTTGATATCCTGATACACACACACACACATATATATATATATATATATATATATATATATATATATATATATATATATATATATATATATAGTTAGCGTTACGGACTCTGCCTGCATATAGTTATGCCGCGAGTGAAAAGTCACCTTTGACGAGGTTGTATCACTGCAAATGGATGGAAATGGGTACAATATCGTCGAAGAACTTCCTACTCCAAAAGACATTCATTATTTCCCTGCTACTGTCTGTAGCACAGCCTTGAAGCTACATGAGGTTCATAAAATGGGTCCTGGGGTTACAAGTCAAATGATTATACGTATAATGAAAGGGGTGTTGCATTGATTTGGGATTATGTTTTCATCTTTTGTTTGTTTGCTTTTAGCATTTTGCTAACGGACTTAAAGGCAATTTTGACCATGACAAGTATACAGCAGTTCACTCTTTTGAGAATGCTCCTTCTGTGGTTGTCTGGCCACAGAATGGGGATTATGACGACCCATCAGTCCCATTTCCAAGACAATTTCTGTAATCATCTCCCTGCAACAGAAGTCATAACTTGACCTAAACTCAGTGCGCCAATATTTTGATCTCTTCATTTGTGGTCGGGATCAATTTCACCTGTCATGGATCTAGCCAAAACTGGAACATGTCCACGTGGTTTGTCATGATCTTACTCTTTTATTTCTTTCCGTGGTTTAAGATCATCTACAGACATTTTCTGGCATAATTCAAGTCCCTCAGGTGAGAATTCACATAGATCAAGAACAGCATGAATCCTCCGTCGCCTTCCGTGAGGAAAGTTGCAGATCCATCGATGAAACCCCTTTATCCCGCTTACTTGGATATCTGATTTTCCTTTCTTACCGGCCTTCTGTTGGGGATAGTGTCAAATGCTCTCCTAAGATAATAGTAATACTTTAAAAGTTTATCCTTCCTTTTTTTTTCTCCATCTAGGCTACCGATGACTCTTCATAAAAGGCCAAACGATTTGCAATACATGACCTCTTTCTCTCCCAATCTATGCATATCAGTTATCAATAGGGATTTGTTTTTTGGGGAGTACTTATCAGTTTGTGTCCTGGCTATTTTTTCAGCAGTTACCCTACCGTTCTTGTGGGCCATAATGGCCGGAATTTTCAGGGTCAGGTCAAAAGTCAGGCCATCACGCACAAAGGCTGCACCGTCGTGCTCAAGGGTCGTGCCGTCGTAGTTAAGGAGTTAGATATTTAGGGGGAAGTGTACCATCAAAGCCATGTGTCTTATACAAATGTGGATCTGCTTATGAACATAATGAGCTTGTTTGTATCTCGTCATATGTTCTAAGGACTTCCCATAATCACTCTTACATCCCCATCTTGATAGGAAAGGAGGCAAATTTGTCTTCGATTGTGAATACGCTCAGCAAATCAGCATTCATGACCTCTGATAAATCCTTTCATTATACCTTCCCTTTGAGTCCTTCAGTCTATCTATCTGTAATTTGACTGATAATCTGCACCTGAAAATCTTTACGGAGCAAGCGCAGGATTTTCTTGTGCTTTGTCCACAATGTTAATTATTCCAATTTTTCTAAGTTTTTATTCTTTTTCGGCTGCACTGATACATTCTCTCTTATAACTTTCAAATGATGCCTGGCTGGTAGGGCTACAAGCATCACAATAGTGTACTTGGAGGGCTACAAGCATCAGAGTAGTGAGCTAGGAGGGTTACAAGCTACATAATAGTGTGCTTGGAGGGCTACAAGCTTTACAATAGTGTGCTTGGAGGGCTACAAGCACCAGAGTAGTGAGCTGGGAGGGCTACAAGCTACATAATAGTGTGCTTAGAGGGCTACAAGCATCAGAGTAGTGAGCTGGGAGGGCTGCAAGCTACATAATAGTGTGCTTGGAGGGCTACAAGCTTTACAATAGTGTGCTGGGAGGGCTACAAGCATCTTCATCAAGGTAGTGTGTTAAGAGGGCTACAAGCATCACAGCATGTGCTGGGAGTGTTACAAGCATAGTGTGATGAGAAGGCTACAAGCAATGCGCTAAGGTTGCTGGGCGGACACCATACATCACAGTGATGATGCTGGGCAGGCGGGCGGGCGAGCGAGCAGGGGGTAGGGGGTGGTGCGGCGAGACGACGCAGCAGCAGGGGCAGCAGCAGCAGCAGGAGTCAAGGGGCGGGGGGCGGCGGGGGCGGAGGTCGGGTTACCGTGGCGGCTGCGGCAGTTGGAGAGACCGTGGGAACCTGTTACTCGAGCATCATGGTTTGTTTGTTCACCCCGGCGTCACCTCCCACCAAGTGCCGCCGTCGCTGCCGCCAGCACCACCCCCTCCCCAGTCCCCAAGCAGGACGACCTCCCTTCTCTTCCCCTCCCCTCCTCCCCCTCCCTTTCTCAACAGCGCCGCAGTCTGCGTTATATCGCACAGCTCCTCCTCTCCACACTAGTGCCGCAGGCCAGGATATGATCTCTTCAGCTGCGGCACCACTCGCTCGCTGCCGCAGTCTAAACACCGCTTGCCTGCCCGCCTTGCGCAGCATCCTCCGACCTTGCCCGGGTCTTTGCCAGTACACTCAACATCTGGGGCGTCTCCCCCTCACTCCTGGTGGATTGTCCTCAACAGTGTCGTCCTCTTGAATCCTGCACGCTCCCTGCCACTGTTGACCTGATTGTCCTGCCCTGGTCCCCCCTGCCCCTGACCCTAACTCGTGTGTGTGTGTGTGTGTGTGTGTTCTGTAGCCTGTACCAGCGCTGGTCCTGCTTGCATCCCAGCCAAGTAGTGCCATGTGTCCTGTAATCTGTGTCGCAGCTGTCCTGCCTCCACTCCCCAGCAGTGTTGTCGGGGATGTATCACAGCCCGTGGTGAGGCTCAGGTCATAGGCCAGGCTCCGTCGTGCTCAAGGGATATACTGTCGTGCCCATGGTTCGTACCGTCGTGCTCAAGGATCGCGGCATTTTACCCGAGGGTTGTACCGTCCGCGGTGCTCAAGGGTCGTACCGCTGTGTTTAAGAGGATACAGTAAAGTCGATTCTGAAGACAAATGTTGTTCACACTAACTGGTACAGTGATAAGACACTGTACTAGAGATATACCAGTCCTAACTGTTGTGAAGTCATTCAAACGGTGGATGCTGTGCTAAGTTGCTGTTCTACCTTGGTGATATAAAGGCTGGCTTCTAAACTTACTGCCTGTTGTAATAATCTGATGCTATGCTGAACAGATGTGGCACTGAATAGCTGCTACACTGAACAGACGCTGAAATGACGAAGCTCAACAGTGATTGGACTTTACACTGACTTAATGCTATGCTAAAATTGATGCTACGCTGACGATACACAGAATATACACAACACTTGTTGGTTTGTCATACAGCTTAGATGCTGCAGTAGCTAGACGCTCTACTGGACAGACGTTGTGTTGACTCCACTGAACAATGACTAAATTAAGCGTTCAACTGTAAATGCTGATGCCCTGAGTAGACTCGACACTGACGGAACGCTACGCTGGCAAACACTACAAGGCAGGTGTTGTGTCAAGGAAATATACACCGCAACTCGGCCTGCCCTCACAGAACCATTCTTTCGGTAAGAAGAGACAAGACAAATCTACATTTTTGCTTTTTATTCATATCATATCTTATTCTGAAATAAGAATCATGAAACTGATCTTACTACGGCAATATGCTGTGACTACAGACCGTGTGTGTGAGTGTGTGTGTGTGTGTGTGTGTGTGTTTCAGACACCACTAAACGCGGCGTTCTTATCCTATGACATAACCTACATTAATGTGAAGCCACATGATAAAGCCTCTGGTTTACTCCTGGTCGCCAAAGGGGAAACCACGACCTAGACGGTGGGCAAAGGGGTCAGCTCTGCGATGAATTAAGTTACAAATTGGGTTCTGGTGAACGAGATAAGTGGCGCACGAAACAAAACACTTAAAAACGTTGGGAATAATTCCTCCAGCCTACGAGGAGTAAAGTGTTGAGACTAATGAGATAAACAGCCAGGCAGTCTGGCCACACACACTACCCGCCCGGGGCTGTTACGCGCGCCCACTGTAACTTTAACCATAGCCATGATTTGCCTCCCTCCCTGCATCCCCCTCCCTCCCTGCCTGCCTTCCCCTCCCTCTCTCCCTGCCCTGCCCTCCCTCCCTCCTTGCCTCCCTGCCTGCCTGCCTGCCTGCTTGTCTGCTGTCTTCAACCGCTTGTGTGCGACTTTACAGCCTTTGGGTACGACTATACGATCTAGTAACACAATGGTACGACCCGCAAGCACGACAGTACGATCCTTGAACATGAAGGCACGACCCTGGGTATGATGACCAGGCCTTTGACCCGACCCTGAAGAGTCTAGCCAGAGGCCAGGCCGTCATACCCAAAAGGTCGTATCGTCGTGTTCAGGGGTCGTACAACCGTGCTCTAGCGGCTCAGTAGAGTCAAGTTAGCTGACGACTGCCCCTAGCCAGGATCTGCCTGGCATCGGAACTGTAATGATGAAACAGTGATCTCATCTGACTGTTCAGAGATTGTGCATACACACACACACACACGCACACACACACACACACACACACACACACACACACACACACAGACACACACACACACACACACACACACACTTGATGACGATACTTTACAATCCTCGAAAGAGTTTTAATGAACCGGTACATCCATCAAAGGATAACAATGAAGGAACGAGCAGGATGGTACAGGAAGCAGCAAGTCACGCAATCCCTAGGGATGCTACAATTTTAATAATGGGGGAATTCAGGATATGAAGAGAGGGAGAGAGACAGGGAGAATTGAGATTCTCGTGGAGATAAAGAAGTCATGAAGACACCAGTTATCATAATGGATGCAGGAAGATTCTCTGTATCAGCATGTCTTTGGACACACTAGAATAGGAGTGGATGATACATTGCCATTACCAGATCTTATCTTCTTTACACACATTAGCATCGATATTGAAAGTGTCAGATATGATACGCCACGTGGAAAAAAAAGTGATGTTGTAATGCTTGAGTTTGACCCTCTGGTTAAGGACTTAATAAGATCAGAGAGGAAACCTGACTCAAATAGGATCTATAGCTGGAAATTACAAAATCAAATAGGATGTTAGAGAAATTGGATTGGGGAATGGCATTCCAAAACCATAATAGAGATTATTATTGTAGAAATTTCTGTGAAATCTACAGTGAAGGAAATAGAATATGGGTATCTTTAGCTGCAGACTTAGAGTGGTAGCTGAGGAGAGAGGGATTTGGCTCAATAAAAGATGTCCAAAAGCACGGTAAGAACAGACCAGACACTGTGACTGCTACACACGTGGAAATAAGTTAAAAGAAATAGTCTGTAAAAGAGACCCCCCGGTGTTGACATTACTCCGAACTTATCACAGGGGAATCGGGTGAGGAGGATCGTGCGAGACGAACGCTAAATTCTGGCCACTGTCAAAACTGACTTCAGGTGCAAAGAAAGCGAAATGTTTGGGAAGATGTAAACGACGCGTACTCGACCCAAGGTGATGTATGCTTCAGGAGTTTGGTTTCCTCATTCGAGGAAACAGAACTGTTGGAGGAGGTCCAACGGATTGCAACGGGGATCGTGCAAGTAGTATGACGTGAAATGAGTCATGAAAATAGGAGGGGAATTCCTCATTCTGCTTACAGTAAAGAAACTGAGGATAATGGGAGACGTATTAAGCATCTTTATATTCTTAGGAAGCCATGAGAATGTCGACAAAGAGCAATACTTTCAAAATACAAATGGACTCATAAACGAGAGAAGGAAGCGGAAGATGGAAAGGCTAGTGTGAAATGCGGGAGCAAGCTGTACAAAAATGAAGGGAACGGCGATGACATCAGAAAATTCGAAAGTGTGTGTGACGGAAGTGTGAGGTTTGATAGGCGGGGACCCATAAGCGTAAAGGTGCCTCTCCATTCACAAAAGATGTATTATGAATAGATGATTACATATGAGTAATCACACACACGCAAACTTGATCACAACCTTCAAGTGTTCGAATTTGTTTGATGATGTCGATAGTGGCGAGATCTTCGACAGATGGAGAAACACAGAGCAACCAGAGGCCAGAAGATATTGAATAGGAACCTCTTTAGCAAAGATGCCAAGAAGTACTTTTATAGCAATAAATAAGCGGACTGGTGACAGCGTACTGAAGTTTTAAAGGTTGTAGGGACGGAGGCCTACAAATGTAAAACTCCCTCCCCGTACAGCACACATAGGGATTTACATAAGGTCCCTATGGGTTATCTATACTACAACACTAGCCACTGTTAACCAGCAGGAGTTCACAGAAAATTCGGGACAAAAACCAATGATGGAATGTGAAATATTCTTTCTCATAAGTTTGGGTTGGCTGCTCATATGTAAAGAGGTAGTATTCTTCGTCCTTAGTTCTGATGATTTTCATTTATGTCCCTCATAACAATGATTTTAGATACAGACCTTGGAAGAAGAAGAAGAAGACGAAGAAGAAGAAGAAACGTAATGTGAAAACCTAAAAAGCAGATTAAATTCACCGGGAGTGTAACGTATGAACCTGAGTATGATTCAATTCATAACTGTGTGGTTGTTTTATAATGTGTAACACAGTTATGTGGTTCAAGTTATGATAAGATGTTAACTATAAGAAACAATCTCATGAATCTATTTAACAGACACAGAAGAGGGTTTTTGACACAATGCTGAGTAGCAGTAGATGCCTGCACGATGTAAGCACCGTCAGGTTTAGTGATGACAGCTGAGAGCTGGTGCCTGGCCCTAACATGTGAGAATCATTACTCAGCCGCACGCAGGATTTCATCTTTCAGACTTTTAAAATAATTACTGAAACTATGCTCGTGTCAGAGAAGGAAAAAAAAAAAAAAAAAGGGAAGTATATGTATATTCATATATCTATTGTAGAAGAGGCTGCCAGACACTAACTTACCGGTAAGACCCTACCGTGAGACCATCGAGGGTATAATTACTTGTGGTATTGCCATAGTCCTACCCCTACTCTCTCCTACAGTGCTTGGCTATACCCACCAACACACAAATGCACTGGGTAGTTCCCTTTTACATAGTTCTCCTTCTCCTCCTCCTCCTCCTCTTCACTTACACCGCGTGCACTGTGCGATGGATGAGGTCCATGACCCCTGTTCATTTACGCTATAAACTCTCTCACACCCTTATCTCTTATTTTTTTACTCTCATGTGATTCTCAAGAATCATGACTCTTCAGATCTAAAACACTTTATCTTAGTATACACAGGCAAGACTTTTCTGTAATATTATGGGTGAAGGGTATGAAGGTTTAGGGTAGGTGGAGGCAAGCACAGAGAGCTTACAGTGGGAACCATATATCGACATACGAGGGTGGTAGATGGGCCCAAGCGGGCTCAGTCACCTAGAGAAGGGAGAAGGCGTTAATGGCACTGGGAGTCAGTGTGCATCTGGAAACTACATTGGGAATACACAGAAAATAGTAACGTTGATGGTAATACAAAGGGAAAGTCAAAATACGTAACACAAAAAACATAAAAAGAAAAAATGCGCTTGCCATGGTAACGATACTGATGGGGTTTAGGGTACATAGAGGACACAGTGTAACTATTATGGTGAACTACGGCGACCATATGCAAAGTTATACGATTTTCGGCAATCATGGGTGAAGGGCCCATAGCTGAAGATTGGTGGAGGCAGGAATAGAGCGTATGGTGGGTTTTGAACATCAGTATAAGTGGGCGACTGAAGGACCCCCACTTGCCGTGGGTAGAGGGGCAGTAATCGTTGTTAGTATTGGTAAAGTGCGAAGAAT
Source organism: Panulirus argus (assembly GCA_038088735.1). Taxonomy (NCBI): domain Eukaryota; kingdom Metazoa; phylum Arthropoda; class Malacostraca; order Decapoda; family Palinuridae; genus Panulirus; species Panulirus argus. The sequence goes on from JAYMFT010034269.1 coordinate 11,241, forward strand.
GAGATATAGCTGGGGGGGTACATATACGTATACGAAAGGTATGATACTGTCAGTATGCAATGAAATATGCAAAGACATTAACAAAGTGGATCAGAGTATTTCAGATTCAGGATTCATAATTTATAGAATATCGTATGGTAATGATGGTTACACGAGACTCTCTAATACAAAGCCCCGTTACATGACGTACGCATAGTTTAAGGCGTAACAAATTTTGGATATTAAAGAATATTCTCGAGTATGTTAATGTTAGAAAGATTGTCACACAAGTCTTAGTCACACAAGTCTTCGAAGCAACAGGTTTTGGGGCCTGGAATCACTGATTCTAAGGCATCTGTTGTTATTCTGTTCAAGAGTGTGTTCATCAGGTGCAGGTCAGAGCCGGCACCAAAAATGCTCGTGACTTGCCACATTTACCTGTAACGAAGGCGTATCTGACAGCCATAATATTACACTAGCTGTAATAGTTTCTGTGTTTTCCGTGCTGGTGTTTCTTAAACCTGAAGTGGTCATAATGCTCAAAACTACAGTTTCCAAGTTTTTTCAGCATGTCGCTGCAGGCTAAGTCCTCTCGGGCCATTGCGATAAGAACAGTGTGTTCTATGGTTCTAGTCAGACCAAGTCTGGTGGAAGCACCTAAGAGCACACAACCATGTTTAGCAAGGTTATCAACGTGGCCATGACGGGTATGTCCAACATGTGACGGTATTTATAAACACGGGAAATCGAGGGCTTCACTATCGGCTTCAATAAGCAGGGAGTGAATGGTGGAAGGAACAACTTGCGCTGCACTCTCTCCTGAGAGCATTACAAAAGCTAATTTAGATTGAGAAAGGATAACAGGCTGAGCTTGGAGTTGGGCAATGTACCTCAGTGCCACCAGAACACTAGAGAGCTCACACTGGATAGGGTTAGACCAAGAGTAAAGGTTTTCTAGCCGGGAGCGGATGAGATCGCTTACCCATGTAGTCAGCTTAAACCGCGCTGGTCTGACTGCTGGCCCGCAAGGATCCACTGGTCAGTATGCAGCTTTGCATTGTCAGGCATGTTGTTAAACACCTTATCTAGTTGTTCCCATATTAATGCCTAAAGGATTTGAAGACTGAGCTGATCAGGATGACAGTGTTCATAATCAGTTTTGAGAGGTTTAATGTTCTAAGGTTTCAAGGACCCAGGTATAGGAGCTATTGGCATCAGATTCTGTAGTGTCCGTATAATTGTAATGCCGATTCTAGGGCACCTGCTGTAGTTTGGCGGATGATAGCGGGTCATTTCATGCAGGGACTAGGGTCACTGATTAAATGTAGAAGGTGTTGTGCAAAGCTGAGAGCAGATGTGAGATTTCTGGGGCACTTGGCACTAAAGGTGGCACTAAAGCCGTTGATAATGTCAGGTCTGAAGGAAGTGCAAGCTCAGGTCTCATATTTACTTCCCTAGTCGACGTGAGACATCCGAAGATTAATGTTATAGCCTTGTTTTGAACAACATCAAGGGAACGGAGAAGTTGCGGATCAACCATAGATAACTGAATATCATAATAGGTGATTACAGATCGTACATAAAGTGGGCAAAAGCACGTAGCAGCGACAACATCAGTTTCCTTGCTTGTGAGGGCATTGAGAGGGTTTAGGCAAACGAGGAGTTTGGTTTTCAGAGGATAAAGGTAAGTTAATGGCACCAGGCTCCATGCTTAGGTAGGTTACATAGACCACTCACACCTTTGTGAAGCACGAGGGGGTAATTATCATTCCTAACGTGATCACCATGAACTGAGATTCACAGTTTAGGCGATGTTGATGATAAGGCCACACTGAGTAGTGGAGTGACTCGTTCATAGGGTATGGGTACCCAGTACCCAAGGTCGTGGTACGCTCAGACTCTCCGGGCCTCGAGCTTCCTCTGCTGACAGCGAGAATGTGGATTCTGACAGAAAACTGTATCGCCCAGCCTTTGTCTCTCACTGTACCATGACACTTGTTTCTCCTCTCTTCACTTCATCATCTCAGCTCTGGAAAAAAGTTGTCCTTTCTCGAACACCGTTTACCACCTTATCTCTTACGTTTATCAGAGATCCAGCCACTTCGTAAAGATTTCACTGGATCTTTCCTTAACTGTAGTTTATATCACCCTATCCGATGTTAAGGTGCGATATGTGCCTATTGCAGCAAGCACATACCAAACTTCAAGACTCGTAGCCTTGATGTCACCTAGCATAGATTATATGTGACTTTTTTCATTTCCTTCTGTTTTGATAAACCATTCTCCGAATTCTTTTAACATCGTTGCAAACCTATCATACTTCCGTTGCAAGCCTGTCTTACTTTACCTCGTCGTGGGCTTTCCTTCTTACAACGAGGCTTCTCTTTATCTTTCCCTTCCTTTCTCTCACTCAACCTCTCTCCAGATATTTGATTTCTGCTCTTAAGAGCTGGTTGTTGATTGAGTCCATCTCTTGCAAAGTAATGCATCCCCTATTAACCCTCTGCTCGAGGACTGGCAGATACGTTTTCCGTTCCCATCCCTGAAGCCACAGATTATGGAACTCTTTTCCCCCTTAAATGTCTTACCCGACGTCTACAGTATTCTTCTTTAAGGGTATATTTGCTTTCACTTCAACAACGGGCAGTAACGTTTCAGAAAAGTTTATATTTGATTCAAACATTAATGCCCGTGATCAGTATAAAGTTGTTAGTGAAAGAGAAAAAAGAGACTTTTGAACGATACTTACAAGGAAGGAGTGCAAATGACTGGGAGATGTATAAGAGAAAGCGGCAGGAGGTCAAGAGGGAGGTGCAAAGGTTGAAAAAGAGGGCAAATGAGAGTTGGGGTGAGAGAGTATCGTTGAATTTTAGGGATTGTGAGAAGATGTTTGGGAAGGAGGTAAATAATGTGCGTAAGACATGAGAACAAATGGGAACATTGGTGAAAGGGGCAAGGGGGGGATGTGATAACAGGTAGTGATTGAGTTAGGAGGAGATGGAGTAAGTATTTTGAAGGATTGTTGAATGTGTTTGATGATAGAATGGCAGATATCGGGTGTATTTGTCAGGGTTGTATGCAAAGTAAGAGAGTCAGGGAGAGTGGTTGGATGGAGAGAGAGCAGGTGGTGAAAGCCTTGCGGAAGATGAAATCCAGCAAGGCGGCGGGATTGGATGGTATTGCAGTTTATTTTATGAAGAAAGGGGGTGACTGTGTTGTTGATTGGTTATTAAGAATATTTAGTGTATGTATGGGCTGTGGTGAAGTGCCTGAGGATTGGTGGAATGCATATATACTAAAATTGTACAAAGTCAAAGGGGCATAAAGTTGAGTGTTCAGACTAAAGAAGTATAAGTTTGTTATGTATTCCTGGAAAACTGTATGGGAGGGTATTGATTGAGAGGGTGAAAGAATGCATAGAGCATCAGATTGGGGAGGAACAGTGTAGTTTTAGAATTGGTAGAGGAAGCGTGGTTCTGGTGTTTGCTTTGAAGAATGTATGTGAGAAATACTTAGAAAAACAGATTGATTTGTATGTGGCGTTTATGGATAAGGAGAAGGCATATGATAAGGTTGAGAGAGATGCTTTGTGTAAGTCTTAAGAATATAGGCGTGGGAGGTAAGCTGCTAGAAGCAGTGAGAAGTATTTATCAAGGTCGTAAGGCATGTGTACGAGTAGGAAAAGAGGAGAGTGATTGATTCCCAGTGGAGGTCGGTCTGCGGCAAGGGTGTGTGATTTCCCCATGGTTGTTTAATTTGTTTATTGATGGGGTGGTTAGGGAGGTAAATGGAAGAGTTTTGGAGAGAGGGGCGAGTATGCAGTCTGTTAGGGATGAGAGGGCCTGGGAAGTGAGTCAGTTGTTGTTCGCTGAAGATGCAGCACTGGTGGCTGATTCGATTGAAAAACTGCAGAAGTCGGTGACTGTGTTTGGAAAAGTGTGCGAAAGGAGAAAGCTGAGAGTAAATGTGAATTAGTGCAAAGTTACTAGGTTCAGCAGGGTTGAGAGACAAGTTAGTTGGGATATAAGTTTGAATGGAGAAAAATTGGAGGAAGTGAAGTGTTTTAGATATCTTGGAGTGGACTTGGCAGTGAATGGAACCATGGAAGCGGAAGTGAGTCATTGGATGGGGGAAGGGGCGAAGGTTTTGGGAGCGATGAAGAATGTGTGGAAAGTGAGAGCTTTATCTCAGAGAGCAAAAATGGGTATGTTTGAAGGAAGAGTAGTTCCAACAATATTTTATGGTTGCGAGGCCTGGACTATAGATAGAGTTGTACGGAGGAGGGTGGATGTATTGGAAATGAAATGTTCAAGGAGAATATGTGGTGTGAAATGGTTTGATCGAGTAAGTATTGTAAGGGTAGGAGAGATGTGTGGTAAAAAGAAGAGTGTAGTTGAGAGAGCAGAAAAGAGTGTTTTGAAATGGTTTGGACATATAAAACGAATGAGTGAGGAAAAGTTGACAAAGAGGAAACATTTGTCAGAGGTGGAGGGAACAGGAAGCGGGAGACCAAACTGAAGGTGGAAAGATGGAGTGTAAGGGATCTTGAGCGGTCGGGGCCTGAACATGCAGGAGGGTGAACGGCGTGCACGGAAAAGAGTGAAATGGAATGATGTGATATAGTGGGGTCGACTTGCTGTTGCTGGACTG
>JAYMFT010034280.1:0-30531 GCA_038088735.1 Panulirus argus
TATATGTGTATGTTGATATGTATATATATGTATTGTGCATATGTGTGCATGTATGTATATATGTGTGTATGTGGGGGGATGGGTCTTTCTTTGTCTGTTTCCTGACGTGGGAAACAGCGATCAAGTATAATAATAAAATAATACTTATTCATTTATCTATATATGTTTATTTACAAAACTGTGCCAATAATCATACCTGTATTTCCCAGCCAAAAAAAGTTCCTGCACAAGTGTAATAGCAGCTTTCCTCACTGGAGTCTCCCCCTCCTGCATAACAGAGGCTAGAGCACGGTGTAGTAAGTTCTCCTTCTCTATCTCTGCCCACACCTAAATACACCCACCGAGATAAAAGTACTGAGATTAACTATATAACTGATAAAGTACAATAATGAAAAGTAAAATGCACAAAGGAGATTGAATGATTCATTATCTAGAATTATCTACTGCATGAACAAACAAAAGGAGATAGAGGATGAAAGTGAAAGATACAAGAATATATAAAAAAGAGGATGATAAGTAGGGAAGTTGTATGATGGGTATATAGAGCTCACAGATCAAACAGAAAACAGAGGACCTGCTGGCTTATAATGAGGTTACTCGTTGAAAAGACTAAAAATATTTATTCATATCTAGTTATACCTAATTTTAGGTCATCAAAATGCATTACATAAAGAACTGAGTCAGAGACTTAAGAATTTTAGGCCTCTCATTTAACACTGCAGTACTTACTGTTTTCTCAATTTGCTGTCTTTTATCCAGCTGCATATATCTAAAACAGATTTCATTTTATGTACCAATATTTCATTTTTTTTTCAATGCCTTATAGAAGATCTGATGCTACAGGCCACCCTCACTCCTAATGGGGTGTGCTTTCTCAAAGTGTGAAGCACCCTCTTAGAATAATATGTAAGACATCGCTATCCCCCCTCCTCCTGGTAACGCTTTAATACAGTGTGAAGCACCCCTTTAGAATAACGTGTACCATCTGGCCATCCCCCTCCCAAACTTTTCTTTACAGAGGGGGATTAGAATCCTTATGTTCCTCTCCACCTTGGCCTAATAACTGCCAAAAATTTATGTGTTGGTTCTAGTTTCAAATCTTTTATTTTGCTCCTTTAATCAATCACAAATATTCTATGTACATAAATTAATCAGCTATCACCTTTTGCCATTCTACACTCAATCTCTCATGGTATTTCTACACACAACCTTCTTTACTATGCTAACTTAGTTTCACCACCTTCTTCTCACTCACAATGTTTCCTCCTTTCCAAAAACCTTTACCAATCTTCACCCTCACCTCCACTAGGTAATGATCAAACATCTCACCAGCTGCCCCTAACAGGACATTCACATCCAAGAGCCTTACTTTTACCCACCAATCAATCAGTATGTGATCCAATAAAACCTGGTTATCATCTTCCTACACCTACATATACTTGTATATGTCCCTCTTTTTAAATCGGGTGTCCTCAATCAATCCTTTTTCAGTATAAGACTCCACAAGCTGTTAATGATTTACTAAAACTTATTGCATTTTCTGTTAAATCTGATGGAAAGACATATTATGTGTGAACAAAAAATTAGAGGATTACATTGGTATGAGACCTATGATTACACTAAAGCATCACTGATATCTAAAGATTTAGAAACAACAGATAATAATTGCTGAGTCATCTCACAAAAGATGTGTGAAGAAATCTGATGTATCATATGTAAGCAAATCAAAGACATGAATTAACTTGAAATAAGAAAGATAATCCATAAAATTTTCACCTGTTCTCCTTGTACTCCATCCTAGTTTCATTTAAACCAACTCACTTTATCGATGGATATTATATTTGCTAAGACTATGAGAGCACTTGCTCTAACATAGCCTTCAACGTCTCCCAGGGCAGTCAAAACAGCATAGTGTAGGTTGTACCGCAGCAACCAGTCGACAAAGTGTGGATACTCTGCAAGTCATATCACATAGGGTTACTCACTTTTTCTTATACCATTAAGACACTTATGGCACGTATATATAAAAAATGAAAAGGATTTAGTTTCTTCTAATTATAAAATTTCCTCTGTGTGTAGTTATGGATGTACTTAAAGAAAAAACTGAGTGGGGTGTATGGGTCATGATCACAGGAGCAAATGGCAATACTTAGGATGATGTTACTTCTATCCAGCACTCTCACATTCACATCAAAAGTTTTTTTTAAAGAAGGGTGCAGCAGAGAATTCAAAGAAAAAGAAAAATCAAGCTCTTGGTGAACTGATGTCCAACTTAAAGGAACCTTCAGGCAGCAAGTAGTCAACATGAAAAAGAAGCCAGGGATAACCATCAAAATAGTATATGTATGGGAAGGCTAACTAATTTGCACAACATATCTAGCTAGAATGCACATATGCATCATCAAAATTCTTTGCTTTAACATGATACAGATAAGACAATTTTGGGAAGTCCAGTGCTGGATGAGCAGGGATAAATGAAAGGGGATCATCATAAGTTTATCAATAAGTGAATTACCCAATAGCCATATTATTTACAATCTCTGCCTGGTACTTCTACAAGTAATCTTTCCCAGTATCACAACTTTTGGTATTCTTTGGCTATAGTTACAACACAAATGAACATTACATCCAATAATCTTTTGGATAAGATTACACACAGGAGGCTGGAACTAACATACCACTTACTTTCTCTGGCTAGCTTCATGCTTGTGATGAGGACTTCCAAGGCTGAGTCCCTGACCTCCCACTCTACATCTCCCAAATAAATAGTTAACACCTGTAATATAATTAGTAAATATAAATCTATCAATGTTTTCAGTTCTTAAGTTTAAATGCCAAAAAGTAAACAAAACTGGCAGTCTAAACTTACAAAGAAAAAAGCACTGAATATATGAACAAGAAAATGTATAACACTATATTAAATGTTCTTGATATTATCAAAGAAATTCACACACATAAAAGTTACAAAACAATCAGATATGTAGTAGATTTATATAACAACAGTCTTGCAGCTGTATACAGAATAAATTTTTTTGTCTACCATCATTAATTCCATCCTCATTCAAACAGAATTACGTGCATATAGAAACACATCCTTTGCAAGAATTGATTATGTTGAGCTATGGTCCCTAATCTGAAAAATGGGAAAAGGGCAGAAACAAAGACACAGACTGCACCTCATAAATCGTGTTTTAGTTCCCATTCCCCAAACATAAAAGGTTCAAGCAAATCTATATGAAAAAACATACACCTCTACATTTGCACAAATATCTTAAGGACAACTTATAGCTGTATACTTCTATCTGACATGGCTAACCATCAAATTATCATCAATTTATCTATCTATACATTACACACTTCATATATTTTTCACCATACAGCACATAAGAACATAACTACAGAACTCAACATAATACAATATCATGCTTCAAAAAGAGTAATAAATACATACCTGACCCATAAGCTCAACACTATTATGCTCCAGTTTCTCACTATTCAGCAACATTGACATGACAGGTGGAATGAAGCCACTGATACATGAATTCATGGCCTTTAGCGTGGACACTTTAACCTTAAAAGTTGAGAAATACCTAAATTAGTATCACAGCACAACAAAAATCCATTCATCAAGAATTTGTTTTGATGCAAAACAGGATTCATTTTTTTATATTCCTTGGTAATTGTCTTGGCTTTGCCCTGAGAATATCTATGACATTTTCCATTAATGAAATAAAATATCATGTCACATATATCATAAGCAGAGCACAAGAAAACTCCTTTAACCCTAAGAACATGAGGAAACAATCACATAAAGGCCAACTCCAAGAGACTGCATTCCTAACTGGGCAACAGGAACAAATAATCATTGGAAATACTGATGGAGGGTTACACTTATTCTCATTTTCTCTAAAAGTGAGACATTTTCACACTGACAAAACACGTGCAAATTGAAATAACATGGCAAGCACTACACAACTGACCACACAACTCAATCTCTAATTCAAACCCTCCAGAAATACACCCATCAGAAACCTCACTCCCTTAACATGAGTTATTCTCTCCCACTTATACTCTGAACTTCACCCAACACTACAAACACTATTTCAACATATCTTAAGACACTACATGCCCATGATGCAAATAATATATGTAAGACACCGAGCACTTACAGCTCAATTGCCCTGCATTTTCTACACATCGACGCACATACAACATCGCAACACTTGATGACCTATGATCCTGACTGGTGGATGTAACTAGCTTCCTGAGTGGTGAAGGAGCCTCATAAGGATAGACTGAACTCCTGGGGAGGAGAGTAAGGTAAGGTATATCAAAGATATCCATCTGCACTGTGAATGAATACACTAGATTTCACTTGCATTTATTCTAATCTCCAACTCTCTCCATGCCAGTTCCCATACCTTGATCAATTTCTTTGATTACAACCACATAGGTTGCTGTTAACCTGGTTTTGGCCAAATTCACAAACCCTGTGATACAGCAGCTTTCTTTCTTTATCTAAGTTCAAGTTAACAGACTGACAACAGTATGATCCACTTGGGATCTGGACAAACCTACTATCAAAACATTTTCCCCAACTCACACATATGTAGCTGCTTCACCCTCAATAAAGAGGGTGGATGTGTTGGATATGAAATACCTGATGTCGATATGTGGTATGAGACAAGTTGATCACATAACCAGTGATTATCAGTGAGACGTTGAGCAATAAGTGCCGTCTGACTGTATGGGCCAATCAGGATGTGCTCAAGATAGTTTAGGCATATGGAGAGGATAAGTGAAGACAAAATGTGGGTCAAAAGCAGAGGGAACTAGAGAAAAGGTAGATCAAGAAAATGGAAGATTGAAGTGAAGAAGGCCTTAGTAATCATACTTGATCACTCAAGAAGGAAAGAGGCACTGGACAGAATGAACTGGAAGTGATGGAGGAGAAATGCTATTAGCGGGATGAACCAGGGTAAATGAAAGGGTCAAGGTAAACTCTGAAATAATATACTGGGCTTGGCTGTGGATGGTAATCTCAAGTCTCAGCACATTACACTGTGCATGAATTATAAACAGTGTGCACCAATGAGCCCATTGTTTGTTCCTGACTAACTTGCTAAAGCATGAAAGGCAATTGGGTATAAAAAAGTACCAAACTGACTTTACTGCTCAAACATTTGAGTCTTTATTCTTGTAAAAGAAATTAAAAACATTATCAACTCCTTTGCAATAAAATGTATCTGTAAAATGTATATGAAAGACAATCAGCATATCACAAAATTATCATAAAACTTTAATGTTGTACTAAAAAGGCACTTACTTGTGTGGAGATACCTGAGATCTTCACAATGTCACACAGCTTACCCATTAAACACACTGAAACATAGCACTTTCTCCAGTCAATGTTGAATCTGAAATTTGAGGTGAATAAATATTAAAAACCATTCATATCTATCAATAAATTCAGGGTTCAAAGTTTAAAAATAACAAGAAAAACAGATACAGTTTGAGGTAAGTCTGAATGGGGAGGGCTTGAACGAAGTGGAGTGCTGTACATGCCTGGAAGTGGATAACTGAAATGAGTCATGGGTTGGAAGAGGGAGCTAAAATCCTGGGTGTACTACAGAGTGCCCAGAATGAGACATCAGTCTGATAGGACAAAGATGGGAGGTCTGAAGGTAAAGCAGTCCCAAGAATGTTGAATGGATGTGTCTTGGTCCTTGAATGCAAAACAGAGGAAGAGGGTGGGCATTTTGGAAATAAAGAGCCTGAGGACAGGGTATGGTCAGGCACATTCATTATGTAAGGAATGACAATATACAAGAGAGGTATGGTAATAAGTGTAGTCTGCTGCACTGAAAAGGTTCAGACAAATATAGGAAATGAGCGAAGAAAGACTAAGAGGATTTACATGTTTATGGGAATAAGGGGTAGACCAAGATGGTGTTACAGAGGCTATTAGGTATCAGAGCTTGAATATTCAAGAAGGTGAGAGACATGCTTGGGATAAAATTAATTAGATCTAAGTGGTATGTGAGGTATACGGTTCCACAGGCAAACACTTTGAACTTTGTTATTCAAAAACTCAATGATCCATTTTACTAATTTATCTCTAGTACTTAGTCTTGCCACTTTCTCAAGCAGAACTCTATAGTTTACCTTGTGAAATGCTTTACCATAATTTTTATTCCTTGTAATGGAATTTCTAATACATATTGAGGTGAACTGTGTTAAGTAGGTGTACTTTTAAATGGTACTAAGCTGTGCTGGGCTTTACTTATGTAACTTCTGTTACTACAATATGTTTCAGAATGTTTTTTTTATCACTTCATAGACGTAAATTATATGTTAAGCTTACATGCTCCTCAATCTACAGCAGGGCTACTCAACTGGCAGACTGTGGTCCAGATCCAGACCAGGCAAGCTTTGGTGCAGACCCCAGCCTCTCCCTTCACTGTACAGTAACTCGCTCATAAGAAAGAAAAAACTTTATGACGATTTTCATTTACATCACATCTATTACTGGTAGCATTTCATACAATCATATCATGCATTAATTTCCATTTTGCCAGTTATTCTGAGAAGCCACATCAGCCTGAAATAAATCATAACACATACTTTTATTCATCTTTTACTACATTACTTGAAATCAAGCCTTGCATATGGACTTTTGCCACTCAGGACCTTCACAAATAGTAACTAAGTAGCCCTGGTGTACTGTATTGTTGTTATGTATACCATTTTGTGTGCATCTGCTCTACTGCACTGGACTGATTAATGCTTTGCCTCAATAACATCATCAAAAGTTTTTGTATTGTTATCTTTGTCTTCTTATGGAAGATAGCTGGGATCTTAACAGGTTGTGGAGCAGAATGTTATTTCATTATCTGTACAGCCAGCTCATAATACCAACTGAATATTTCATCACCTATATCTTCTTTCTTTTTTTGTGCTAAACACCAACATATACTAACCGATATGCATCTGGCATATTTTCTTAGCTTTACTTTCAAATTTTTCTCTTACTTTAAAAGATCCAATCTCTGATTTCTTGGTCTTTGCTTTATTTGTATATGAGAATGGAACTATTTGGAACTACTCCATACTTTGTATCAGTCTTATTCTCAGTTCTTTTCTGTGCTACTCCATAATTTCCTTATCAACATCTTGTCTCCTGCTTTTCAATCTCTTCCGTACTCACTGCATAATTTTTCTTTTTCTTCCAATCTCCTCTTTCATTTATCCAATTTTTCAATCTCCCAGAATTTTTGCCTTTTGCATTATACTACTTTTCTTAATGTATGGTATCAATTTTACCCTTAATTTTCCTATTCTCTTGTAAAACAGTGCTGTGTTGGTTTTTGCATTACTGCTGTTGAAGACCTCATTCAACTTTGAATCTGCTAGCAGAAAATTTACCTCACTTAACTCTATTCTGTCAATATAGAAATCCAGTTTGCATAGCTCACTTGTTTCCTCCACCAAAACATTCTGTTTATCTTTATATATTTCTAGTCTGTAGTTTGTACTCACTTCTTTGATGTGGTGATCTGAGATACTTGTTCTGTTCACTTCAATGTGCGTGATGAGAGTGATATCATTTTAAAAGGTAGGCTGATTGTGTTATGGATGACTTGCATTGGGGTATACTTGTAATTTTTTATTAATTGTTTCCTTTCATATGTTGATACATTTACTGTTTGAAATCTATAACTGCATCCAAAATCTGTTTTTTCTCCCATTCAACCAAGAAAGAAAAGGGAAAGTACATAATACCCATTCTTACTTTTCTACTAGTATACGCAGTCCATCGATAACTGCCCTTTGCAGTACCCTATGGTGCTTCATGGGAGAGCGGACACACTCTTGTGATCCAAGAAGGAAAACTAACCCTTGGAAAACTGTTACTGCACATGTCTGCAATAAGAATGAAAATGAAAATTCTAATAAATGAATGCATACAGAAAACCTCATTTCTTCTTGATACAGTATATGCTTAACTAATATGCCAGTGCTGCACTACATAAGAGGAAAAAGCAACTTGTATAAACTTACAATATTCATCGTAGGCATGTTATATGACCATTAGGCACATGCTCACAGAACAGACAATAAAGGGAAGCAATGTAGATTTTGAAAGCTGAAAAACCTTTTCTCTCTGTGGCAATGTTTTTCATGCAATATTTTTCTGGTTTTCTTCCTCTACTCTACCTTGCCTCCCTTCCCTACTTTCTTTTTTTTTCTGTACCATGTGTGACTGCTTTGGTTGGCAACATTGATCTGCAAACTGTGATATCTGAGGGGCTGAAAGTGAGTGGGTCTATCACATCTTCCCAGTATCAGTCACTGATTGGTTAAAGACAGGCCTGAATAACAAGTCTGCAGCTGTGATCACCCCACAATTGTTCATAAAGGGTGGTGCCTCTTCACTAGAATTGAGTGTTGGAAGGGTCCTAACCTAACCTAACCATTCCCTGGAAATACATCTTATGCTTATAGAACATTGTCCTTGAGATAAATAGTTTTTCAAATATCATATTTTACATTTCTTTAACTCATGTCTGACTTGTTTCTTACAGCCTGAAAATTTTCCTCAATATGATGCTCTAGAGAGAGGCTGGGTACCATGTCAACCCTTAAATTTTGATCCCATAGATAACTGTAATTTGACTCCTGGAATACCAAAATCATAATCAGGCCTGCATTCACTGTATTCAACATTCATCGCTGTAAATTTGGTTGAAATGAACTTACCTACAGCATATCTGACCAAAGCTGGAGCTTGTTTCCTTATATGCTGTCACAATCCTGGAAAATTCTTAAAATTTATCATAATCTGCAAGCATAACCAGGTATCATTCAATCTATCTTGCCAGGTCATTTCCATAAATCAAGAACAAAAGTGTTCCCATGAATAAGTCCTGTAAAACATCACTGGTCACTCAACTCCATTTGAGGGCGCTTCTGATGAGCGTCCATTGTTTCCTTCTCTTTATATAATACTCAATCCATGGAATGAGTCTCATTCTTATGCCTACCTGAAATCTTTTTTCTGTTTCTTTTTAAGTGAACCTTCTGTGTGTGTGTGCACATGGATGCACATATTCATGCTTTATCCTGCAGTACCACACTGCTATTTTTTGTAAGTGTGAGTTATGGTTTAGCTCTCTTTAGTGCACCTTGATAATTTACTGATGTATATTGGCCAAGGTGGATGATCATAAAAACAAATAATCTATGAAACTGAAACCTTTTATCAAAGAACAATAAGAACAATGATGCAAATGGTAAACAAAGTTATTACCATGTCTGTGTATATTAGCAAATATTGATGGAAGACATATGAAAGATCATGGGCAATAGAAGCATTCTGTGTGAAACTATGGACGAGAGAATCAAGATATAAGGCTGACCTAATAACTTATATTAGAGGAAAAGTGAAGTTTTGTGAAAGAAAATATTAGCTTTATCATTCTGAATATATACTGAGATTATACACAGATACTCTATACTGCTTTAAGCACTAGATCCACCTTACATGGACAGAAGTGGAGTAAGAGATAACAAATATGTCAACAATAAAGCATTTACTGCATCGAGATGTTTAGGACAACAAAGCAATAGAAGGGTTGCATATGAAAGCCATTCTAGTTGCCTCACTTCGGTTTTGCTCTTGTCTCCACAACTAAGTGGAGGAAAAATATCCACTTCATCACACTCAATCTAAGATGAGAATATGCATGAAAATTTTGTGATGATTTAAGCACTAGATCCACCTTATGTGATTAGACATAAATGAATCAAAAGTAAGGCATTTACCAGATTAAGATGATCAGCTGCACTAATGATTGAGGTTATACATATGACAGACATATGGATTGCCTCATTCGGATTTTGCTCTAGTGCCTCCACTATCTGCTTCTCCAATTTTGTAGCATCAACCTGGATAGAAAGAAATAATTCTAATATTAAAATCTTAATTAATATCAATGGAATAGAATTTTTCAAATCATGTATGTTAAACAAGATGCAGTCTTCTGAACAAAACTCATTCAAACTTTTTACTGCAGGTTTATGACCCAGCACCCACTTTGTGTGGTGAATTTTTTGCATATTTCAAAAAATATTTCTCATATTTCAACCATGGTAGTGAACAGAGTACTTTTGCTTAATGATAATAATACTGACTATAACTCAGTTGGAATTAGTTATCCATTATATGAACAATTATACTAAGGGTATCCAAAATATCAAAAAGTCAAAATTATAATATCACTCTCTCAAACATCATAAGGGTAACTAACTTAGAGAAAGGAAACAAGGAAAAACAATTGATCTTTTTTATGGGAACACAAAGTGGGTGGCAAAGGACAATATTAATATTTACATTCTAATACGTCACACAGCATCTCTGAGAGCAGGAATCCCTCTTTGTACCATTTACAGTTTATAGAAAAAAATGAGATACCATATGCTATCATTCACAGCGAAAGGGTTAAACATTCACTGTACAAGATACACTTCACATAGAAAACAATGCAACATTTAACTCTAATGACATTATTTCATACAAAGACCAATACATATAAAGCATTTATTTCTTTTCATATTTTTTTGTCTTTCCTGCACTAGAAAGGCAGCATGAAAAATAAGCAAAATTATCCTTTGAGAAACAATTCTATTTGATTTAATCATCTGTTCCCATGTTACGAAAGTGAATAAAGAACAGGAGAACTTCCAATCCCCTATTCCCACCCATCTTGGTCACCTACAAGAGGCAGGTGTGTGTGAGTGCATGAGAGAGGCATAATACATATTGCACTATACTTGAAGCAGCATTTAAGATATAACATTCAAACTTCTTACCTTGTGGTCTTCTTTGATATTTATTTGACTGTGAATCTCATCATTCCATTTTGAAATAAGTCTGGCCTTCTCTGGACACTGCTTAAATATTTCATCTAGTGAGGCACGATACAACACCAACATTGGAGTAACCTGAAAAACAGGAAAGAAATAAAATGTATGTTTTCAAAAGTGCCAATACCTTTTCTTTCTGAGCCTGTGCTCCATGACCATAAGAGATTCTCAACAATATTCTTTATGAAAAGCAAAGTTAGGACTTTCCAACCCTCGGTATTTCTGGTGCAGGAGCACTAACTTTCCCAACCCTTTGCTATCCATCCAACCATGGAAGTGGCAGCTCACTCATTTTGGGGAGAGAGAAATAGAGACAGAGAGAGGCAGGGCAGGGTAAAATTAAACAAGGAAAAAATGCTCAAAAATCACTACCTTGGAGAGAAAAGTTGCTTGAATTTCCAAAACCTACATATTTCTCTGCTACTATCTGTCCCATGAACATGACAGCATAACAACATGAGGGAGGAAGGTCATGGAAAACTTTCAGATAAGATGCTTAAACTTAGGTACTGTGTATCAAAAGTAGTGGATGAGTGCCACAAGCCCCTCTTTTATTTCCACAAGCAAAACCCCAGGATGAGCTGACAAAACAAGGGTTTTCATGGTACTAGGTTTAACAGTGGAGAGAGAGATTAACTGGAGCGTGAGTTTGAATGGATTGAACCTGGAGGAAGCAGAGTGTCTAATATAAGAGAGAGTGGACATGACACCAAATGAAACCACAAGCAGTGAAGTGAGCCATAGAGTGGGTGAGGGGGCTTAGGTCCTGGGTGCACTGAAAAGTGAATGTAAAGAGGGATCACTATCTGTGAGGACAAAGATGGCTATGTCTGAAGGTATAGTAGTCCCACTGGCACTACATGGATGCAAGATATGGGAACTAGATAAAAAATACAGGAAAGGGGGATGTGTTGGAAATGAAATGTCAGGTCAATATATGGTATGAAGAAACGGCTCAAATAAGAAATGATGGAAGGAAGTTAATAGTGTGAGGAAAAACAAGAAAACAAATGGGAACATCAGTGAAGGAGGCAAATGGGTAAGTTGTAACAGGCTGAAATGTGGGTAAGAGGAGGCAAAATAAATATCATGAAGGATTGATTGCTCCATGTGTTGAATGATACAGTGGCAGATGTATGATGTTTTGGACACAGAGGTATGTGAAGTGGGAAAGTGGTTTGGTAAAGTGAGAAGAGGTGGTCAAAGCAAGTTTATATTACCTTAACAGTCTACTACTGCTAACCAAAATTTCAAAAAATAAGGTGTGACTTCCTCCACTGCTGACAAATACAGGATATAAAAGCATGCTTCATCTTTGTCTTTTTTCTAAATTTTGGATGTACATACCTGGAAATTAGTGACTATGTGCAAAAGAGCTTCAACAGATGACAGATCAATATCCTTTGTTTCCTTTAGATTTTGCACCATTACTTTCCAGTATTTATGAGTGTTCATTGATGACCTGCAAAATGACAGCTATGAGCAACCATCCATATTTCACACATTTCTTTTTCCTCTCATTTTTAAGAACCAAGACAAGAAAGTAACACTGATCAAGCTTGCATGTGCTAGAGATCTTGGAAACACCTAAGTATTGCCAAACAGCAGACAATGATTGAGTATCAGGGGCATGGGAGGAGTAGCTTGTCTCATGAAAGTCCCACTTTTGAACAGGAAGTGATTCATGTGACTCTACAACACTGGAACTATTTCCTTCTGATTCAGAGTAGTGCTTGCTAATCCCTGAACACCTTCATCCTCAGGGAAATATGTAAAGTTTACAATACATATGTTAATATTTCATTTATCAATGTTCCTTGGTAAAATTTGGGATGTAAAAAAATTTGGCTTCTAATGGACCACCCTTCCCCCTAATTAGTCAGTTAGAACTGGGGTTTACTGCAGCAAAATATAATTTCATTTTACTTCAACAGCTGAGACTTGGTGTGGCTGATGTGCTATCTGAAAGGTACACATGCAAGGAAACATGTAAATCTTTTTCTATGTCTTTTGATTAACAACAACAAAATCCAAGAATGCAAAAACTGGGTGATAAAGCAAATGCAATGCAGGTAAACTTGCTGAATGGCACATTTCTATCCATAGAACATTTTCTGATCTTCCTTTGATATACATCAGTACCTAAAATGATGACAAACACTCTTGGAAAGGTTACTTAAAAGGATCCTAGTCTTACTCATCAGTATCATAATACTCAACTAGTTGCAATCACCTATGACTACATCTTGTAAACTAACATACAACTAATGGACCTGTCATAATTGGTATGATGCTAGGTGATGCCATAAATGTCAGATATAAAAAAAAACATGACTGTCCTAACAGCACATTCAGCTTATCTTACTGTGAACAAGTTCATATGCAACAGACACAAATGGCACATGTGCACATTTACTGTTGACATCAAACCTACATGTGAAATTTGGAGAGTAAGAACAACATTTAATGAGGCATTCCAAGGTTCTTACCAAAGATCTTTACCTAGTTCCATTATATCATTACCAAAACATATCCAAAAATGTTTTGCTCACCTGAAGAAAGACTCAATGTAGCCCTTCTCTAGAAGCGTTCTAGATAGTGATATCATGTCTACACACACAGAATCTAGTAAAAACTGCTCCAAAATGCCATATCCCATCAGCTTTTCCTGAAACTGAAAGCAGAAATATTTTGGCTAGCTAAAACTTTAATCACAATTATCTTCATCAAATATATATTTCATAATTAAGAGAAATATTTTCATCAATAACACTTGTATTAACAAATGAAAGAAATTTCATTCTTTGGAGTACAAATAGGGAAGGCCAAAGTCATTCTCACAAGAGATATCAACGACTTTCATGAGTCAGTACACCTATTAGGTCCCCTTTCCCTAACAAGTAAATTTAGAAACCTGGTGCTTTGAATCTCTAATACCAACACACATACATAGGCAATCTTCTGTCTCTTACTCACTGACCTTCTTTCACCTGCTATAGACCACAGTGTGAAAGTCGTCTCATATGAAGATGACCTCACAATCAAATAACAGAAACCTAACACTAATCAAGCAATGACAAACACCACTACATTATGCAATTAAAACCTAGGCTCTTTCAAAACAGAATGTCTGCATCCTCAGAGATATTCAGCATCACTCTCTAAATCCCCGACCACCAGGAATCTAACCTGTAATCTCCTGTAACCCTAATTAGTCAGCCATTCCTACAAAACAAACCTCAAACTGTACCAGAGATCACATAGAACACAATGTATACTCTCCATACCACAAACATAAATATGAAAGCCATGAACTTATTAAAAACCCTCAGACTTCATATAAGTACTAGATTTGGATAAGACAAAGAATCCCTTAGTAATCTCTAAAAACAAATGACCTGCTTCACCCTACATTATGCCTTATCTGGGTCATACAACTGCCACAAGCAAATATAACAGGGCTGGAAAAGACACAAAAGCATATTCATAACAATCAGTGGTTGCCCGAAAACCATAAATATTCAAAACTTTCACAATGGAATAAATACTTCCAATACAGTTTCATCCTAATACACTCAGCACTCTTTTTGCAACAGCACTAAACCCCTCTGACCCAAATAACTAAATGTAAGAGGACAAAATGTGGTGTGAGGAGGGGTGATCAAGTAACTAATGATAAAGTAAGAGAAATGTATTGTAATAAAAAAAGTATGGTTGAAAGCTGAAGAGGTGTGCTGAAATGGTGTGGATACGTGGAAAGAATGAAAGAGGAGAGGATGACAAAGAGGACTTGTGTCAGAAATAGGGGGGACAAGGAGAAGGGGAAGACCAAATTGGAGATGGAAAACAGAGTGAAAAAAATTTTGAGTGCTTGGGGCCTGAACATGCAAGTGGATTAAAGGCATGCATGGGATAAAGTGAAATGGAGCACTGCTATACAAGGCACAATGAGCAGGCAGTGGACTGAACCAGGGAATATGAAGCTGCCAGAAAAACCAAGGAATAGTCTATGAGGCCTGTTGTGGAGAAGGGTCTGTGTTATTTCAGTGCATTACGCATGAAAGCTACAGAAGGGATGTAAGTGAATTAGGTCTTTTCTTCGTCTGTTCTTGACTCTACCTTACTTATGCAGGAAACGGAGAACAAAATGAAAGAAAAGAAAAGAATAAGAGTAAAACAATGAGGATGTAAAGAGAATATGTCGTATAGAGAAACCAAGAGACAGGTGTGCATATGAATGTCTTTTCAAATAATATGATAATGCAAGATGCATATGAGATATCAGGTTGATTAAAAAACATTTGGTTTCATCTCTCTTTTCACTCCATCTATAAATATGTTAAAAAGCCATGGTGACATCACACAGGCTGCCTCAAACCTACATGTATACTAAAACTTTCACTCTACTCTATCCACTCTCACACATACATTTGCTTCTCTATAGAAGGCTTTCACATCATCCACCGGTTGTCCCCCTACCACATATATCCTTAACACATTCCACTTGACCCTGTCATACTCTTTCTCAAGTACCATGAAAGCT
Organism: Panulirus argus; assembly: GCA_038088735.1. Taxonomy (NCBI): domain Eukaryota; kingdom Metazoa; phylum Arthropoda; class Malacostraca; order Decapoda; family Palinuridae; genus Panulirus; species Panulirus argus. The sequence goes on from JAYMFT010034280.1 coordinate 15,470, forward strand.
GCACATAGCTTCTTACCTTTTGCTATATAGTTTTCCACCATCATTCTTGCTACAACATTCCTTATCTTTTGCTGAACCCCCTTGATCTTCATGTACTTTGCAATCAGTCACTTCCATCACTCTACCAATCAACACTCTTGCATACACTTTTCCTGGTATTACTAACAGGCTTGCACCCCTATAAAGGAACAATAATTGCTTTCACTCAATCCTCAGAAACAACCTGCTTCCATGTTAAATCATATATCAAATGCATCCACTCTATCGCACTTTCTCCTGCAAACTTCAACATTTCAGATGTCATCCCATCCACTCCAGGTGTCTTTCCTACCTTCAACCTCATTATCGCCCTGTTTACCTAACTTCTTGCTACAGGCCCCTACTCTTGCATCCTTTTCTTTCCATCTTCCAAAGTAACTGCAGAGGCAACTCAAATTTCAAAGGACTAATAAGTATCCATGTATAAATGAAACTTCAAAATAGTAACTTACTCGGTGTAATGAGTTGAGGATCAAGACGTCAGTGATGCACGTCACAGAAGTAGTACGGATCTGGCCTTTCAGTGTAGCAATGAGTCGTGAACTAATATCACAGATATTATGAATCTGTGAGTAGATGGCAACCTTACCTAGAGTCTGGAAAAGTCAGTAAAAAAATTAAGCAAAAAGTGTGAGAAATGACTGAATATAATAACAATAATAATAATATTAATAATTATAATTATAATAATAATAATAATAATAATAACAATAATAATAATAATAATGATAATTATAATAATAGTAATATCCCTGGGGATAGGGGAGAAAGAATGCTTCTCGAGTTTTCCAAGAGAATGAACTGAGAAGCGGGTCAGGTGAGGATTTTTCCCTCTGATGGTTATTCATCTATTCTTGAAATAACTCGCTAATGCGGGAAATGGCAAATATGGATGAAAAAATAATCATAATAATACTGTACATCAACCAAGGCAAATATGAAAATTAAGACTAATTACCTGAAAACAAGCTAGTATAAATCAGTAAAAGCCTAGATTCATATTCAAGCTTTAAACCTAACTTAATCAGTCATCAAACACTACCACTTTACTGGAGTTATGGAGACAAATAAAAAAATTTGAAGGATGTTTCATTATCTGAATGTGTGTGGATGTAAGCAAAATGAGAAGGGCAGATAAGTAGTATGCTTGAGATGAAGCTGGGTGCTCTGACTCTGACTAAAATAAAGCTCAAGAGTAAGTGGAAAGAATGGTTTGGGAATGTGTTGAGGTAAAATCAATGGTTAGAGTAATGTTAAGAGTTGAGGATGGGGTAACACTGCTTTTGCAAGAGGAGTTGTGGGAATGTTTTAAAGAATGTAGGGAAATGAGACCCAGATTATTGTGGGTAAGGATAAAAGATGATTATGGGAGGTTGGTGATTATCAGTGCTTATGCATCAGGCCATGAGAAGACTGAGAAAGAAAGGAGTGTTTCAGGAGGGGCTGAGTGAGCACGTCAGCAGTTAAGATGTGAAAGATTGAATATATGTGATAGGTGACTTAAATTCAAATGTGGGTAATGTGGCAGTTAACTGGAGGGCATGGAGCATTCAATGATGTGACAGGAAATGGTGAAAGAAGCTTGTAGAGTCATGTTCTGAAAAAGGAATGGTGACTGGGATACCCTATCTAAAAAGAGGGAAATACATAAATATACTTCAGTAGGTAGGAAATATGGTAAGCATGTATTACTGGATTACATACTGATTGATAGACATGCCAAAGAGAAACTCTTGGATGTGAATGTGCTGAGAGGGGTAACTGGTAGGATGTCTGGTCATTACTTGGTGAATAAATTCAATATCCACACTAAAATGGGTGAAGATATGACCAAGCATTTTCATTTACATGCTGATATAAGAAATTATCCAGTACATATTCTAAGAATTTGTATCTCCATAATTCCCTATCAGTACCAGAAATGAAAAACTGATTGTCTGTCTCTTTATAAGTGATGGGTACTTTAAACTCTCTGGCAAACTTTTCACTTACAAAACATTCACCATATTCTAAAACTCACAGTAAATGTTAAATGTCATCTTTTAAAAATTCCCTCGTCCCCTTAATGTATGGTGATTTCATGCTTTCAAATTTCTCTATACAACTGCTGGTTGACCTAATGACCTAGCCCATCATCTTATCTTTCTCCAATGCTTTGAATTTTTCAAGTATATCACAATGAAATATTTATATTTTTCAGTCAGTTTCTAAAGAATCCCAATGAAGGCACCCATCTACCTTCTGTTCAAAACATCAGCCAGGAAATCTGAACATAAATAGTTCATTAATGGTGTTGCCAAATGCCTAAAAAGTTACTAAAAAGTTAATGTAAAGTGAACAACAAATAAAGAGATTAAAATAAATCAACATAGGAGGAATACTATGGAGTTTGGAAATGTATGGCAGATGATAAAACACATTGTGAATGTGAACTACATAAATGAGAAAGGGACGAATATGACTCACCTGTAAATATATCTGCTTGAAGATGCTCAGAACACACAAAGTGCTCTGCCTTAGTTCTTCTCCCTCTGGTGTGCTCAACTGCTGCCTCAACTCACAGAACTTTCCTGATATAAGGCACAAGTCCTTCACTACTCTCTCAAAATGCTGCATAAAAAAAAAAAAGTTTGAATCATACTAGTATATTCTCAACAAAAAAGATTCACAAATTTTAATAAAAATAATGGAAGTTCAATAATGTGCAATGAGTTATGTGATAATGTCTCTGAGCAAAACATTCAGTCTTAACAGAAGAGAAACCTCAATTACTTACAGTATAAATATGGGATGCATTAAGTTCTAATACAGCATTAGCTATCAAACAAAAATAACATAAACATCATCCACTCAAACCCAAGAAGCAAATGTAACTGTCACAAAAATAAAGGAATCATTATTCTTACTTGTGTACCAGTAAGAAGCAACATAAAGGAGGCGATGACATTTACTCCTTCGCGCTGCACAAACAAGCTAGGGCTTCGCAGGCATGGCAGCAACATCTTCTCCCATATGCCTGCAAGAAAAGTGATGATAACTTATCATTTCCAAGTGGGGTCTCTTTCTAAAGGATGACTAGTCATATGAAGGAGATGAGTAAATGCATATCTTGCAATTCTGTGAAGACATCTTCCTCCTCTTTATCCTTTAGATTGAAATGACCTGGCCTGAGAATCAACATAACAAGAAAGATGTTTCATGTACAACTTTATGTTGCCTCTGATGCTGCTATAGTGTGACTTCTGAAATTCAGATTACTAAATTTCAAAAATCTCTAAAATTCAGATAATTTCTGGCCCTTGAACCTAATTCTAAAACTTGGAAATTTTCTTCAAAATTTGGAAATTCTGATCATCTGCAAGTGACAATCTTGCCAGTCTTGTCAGCTTTCCTTTATACAGCATTATACTGTACCCATGTAATGCATTCATTATTAGTTTGTTTATTCTAAAGTTACTGGGAATGAAATGTCAATAGGAGGAAAAATGGTTTGAAAAATATAGATTATATGAGAGGCAATCAAATGATATTAACAAAAACCTGATGATTACTATGTCATACTTCACAAAGTTTTGCCTGTTCACACATGAATGCATACCGAGTGTAAATAGCACATCCATAAACACATACTTATCTCTCTAAACAACAGTAAAACATGTATTAAGACACGGTTGAAATGCATTTTCATGCATTTTGTGCACAATGCAAATCACCTTACTGGTCAATATCAGGTCAACCTCATTTACATGAGGTTGATCAAGGGCACACAAAACTTACTGCACACTAATTTCAAATCAAAGCTCAAATCTATGCCCTTTTCCTCATTATAAGAGGTATCCAAACTCTCATTTCCAAAACATTCAGCTGGTTTCTGTAATATGATGGGATACTTTGGATACATTATAGCCTATGCCCATCTTAATTCCCCATCATGAACAACTTTTACTGACACTGTAAAATAATGATACATTCATTGGATATTTATTAAAAAAAAAAAAAAAAAAAAAGGATACTGCATCACACTGGTATAGTAAATGGAACACCATCAACACCAAATGTACAATTTCTATCATACCATTTTTGACCAACCAATATGGGCCAGCTTTGTGTTTGCAGATTGACTGTACAAGACTAAGTGCAGACGAAGAGAGTGCTGGGTCACTCCGTATGCTTGGCAGGATAACCAAAAAGTGACAGAGTACCTATAAACAAAACAGGATGTTAGTGAAGAGTTTATGGTCACTTGAGATGAAACATAGAATGTCAGAACAGCAACAAAGACTATAAACAAGAAAACAGGTATACGAATACAATTTAAAATGAAAAATATCCACTTTGTTAGTTAACTAACACATACTATATATCCCCTTCTTCATCGATCTGGCTCCCTAAGAATTTAATCTTTTCCCTTGACAGAAAGCTGAACTTCCACAAAAGAACAGTGACTCTGATGATGCTTAGATCACTTCTATAGAAAGGTTCCTTAATGCTATAGACAAAAAATGAATTCATGATGAGATTGCAATAATGAGGAGATGGTACTACATTTTCTTCTGATTTAATGGGTGCCTATTCAGATTCCTCTTTTGCCATTCTTTTAAAGACAGCCAACAAACGTCCAGTACACTTCTGTAAAAGTGATTCAATAATCCTTTGAACATGATGGGTGACTTTTTCCACCTTTATCAACCCCCTTGAGTGCTTTGTTAAACAGCAAAGGAATTACTTACGTAATACACTAAATACACTATCTTGAAAATCTTCCTAAAAAAAGTGAAAAAAGGTATATACTAACCATACTACACAACTGTGAAATTCCAGATTAGCACAGCTCTAGCCCTCCCACGCATAAAAGTACGTTTTGCAGTTCATCTCTGATATGCCCAAAGAAAAACTTTTCACTTTATTTTAACCATATTCATCACCCCTGATGATGGGGAGAAAGGATATCAACTGTGTATCTCCTACATGTCATAGAAGGTGACTTACAGGGGCAGGAGCATGAGGGGTGGGTGTTTTACTGCACTACCATTTTCTAAAAGTTGCAACAAAAGATACGACTATTAATGCACCTTTCAAATTTCATACCAACCTTGTCTTCAGCAAAGGTATCAAAGTTTTCTTCAACAGAAATGAGTGATGCTAAAACTTTCAAGGCAAACGACACTGTACTGGAATTTTTGGTGTTGCTTACAATGCTTGGTTCAAGGACTGTTTGTACAAATGGCACCAATCCAACATCCTGTGCCCATTCACATCCTGTGAAAATATAACAATAAAAATCTGTGGTGATGAAACAAACTAATGGCCAATAATCAACATAATAATGCACCATAACCTCTGAGTAAATATTCCCCCTTCTCCACATAACTTACTTAGACTATCCTTCCATTCTCCTGTTCCTCCTTCTCTTCTTTTCTTTTATATACTGAATATGTTCTAGTCATCCTTCTCCATCAATTCTCTTCAAACATCTTTCCACTTTAAAATTCAATACATAAATCTTTTAACCATTTTTGTGAGCAAATGATATTTTCAGCCTCTCCAGTGAGTAACAAATGGCTGGGATCATTCTTTTTTCTACATAAAATTTCACAGAAAATGTATACACAATTTTAGTTCTTAAGAATTAAGACTTAACCATTTTAAATTTAGGAAAACATATTAACTACCAAATTTGTGTGAATACTATGTATGCATGTTGCATTCACTTACACTTTCTAACTTTTCTTATTAAACATTAAGGTGCAGAAAAATGATCAAACCACTATTTTTTTTTACTACCAATTAAGAGTGATGCATTTGTAGTTTAAGAAAAACATTATTTACCAGATTAGCAAAACCTAAGTACAGAAAACATGAGTGCTGTTTTGGGCACCTTAAAATTCAATACATAAATCTTTTAACCATTTTTGTGAGCAAATGATATTTTCAGCCTCTCCAGTGAGTAAAAAATGGCTGGGATCATTCTCTTTTCTACATAAAATTTCATAGAAAATGTATACACAATTTTAGTTCTTAAGAATTAAGACAACCATTTTAAATTTAGGAAAACATATTAACTACCAAATTGGTATGAATACTATGTATGCATGTTGCATTCACTTACACTTTATAACTTTTCTTATTAAACATTAAGGTGCAGAAAAATGATCAAACCACTATTTTTTTTTTCCTACCAATTAAGAATGATGCATTTGCAGTTTAAGAAAAACACATTATTTACCAGATTAGCAAAACCTAAGTACAGAAAACATGAGTGCTGTTTTGGGCACTACAAGCACCATTGATATAGCGAGTCCCTTGAAAAGGCTCATTACTACCCACTGTGGTCACTAGTGGAATACTGAGGCCTCAAGGCAGCTCCACTGATCTCTCATCTGTTTGGGTTGCAATATACAGTAATCACAACAAACTATATATATAGCATCAAAAATATATGTGGCCATTCCCAAAGTTAGTTTCAATGCTGAGTTAAAAGAGACTTTTACCATGTCAAAAAACAGATGACAGACCATGTAACCATATGCACCTCCACTCAAGCTCCCTGTAAGCTGCCATTCCGCATGGTACTCAGTAATGAGTCACATTCACTTTCGTATATTTATACATTAAATCTTAGTTCCTGAGAGAGATCTATTCATCACTTCTGTTGAACATCTACATGTGTTTAACTGACTGTTACATCAATTATGGGCAAACTTTCCCTAATACTTATAACCCTCACCTCTAGTACCTTACATTATACTGTTGAGAATAAAGTTCCATATCACACTCCATGGACGTTAACTTTAGAATTGTTATACCAGTGAAGAACATAATCACTTAATATCTGATGTGAGATTCACTGTACAAAATGAACTGGTAATTTACCCTCTATTAAGTCAAAAGCCTAACCAACCAACCTTACTGAATCTCCAACAAGGGGCCTACCCCCAAGCCCTCTTATGCCTGCCTGTTCAATATTCAAAAAAACCTTAAATCCACTAATAAAGTGGTTGTTACACCTAGTTGGTGAAATAACCTTAGATTTATTGGTGCCAACTACTTGGCTAAATAAACTTTGACTTACTTGTGTTGACTAGTTAGCACCAATGGGTTAAAAGTCTTTTTCCCAGTTAACACATACAATAATGCCTTGCATCACTCAGAAAACTGAACTAGAAAGTAAGTGACTTTGCTGATGCATTGGCAGTATTTACTCACAGCACTGGTATTCCATTCCCCTGTGTGGCATCAAGCTGCCTGCCAAACATGATGTAAACTTGGGTGAGGCTTGGTTAGATAAGGTTGATTTAGTCAGATTACATTATTAAGTTGGTTAGATAAGCACAATTGAATATGATAGGTTCAGTTGACTATGTTGCATATGTCAGATTACATATAGTACGTTATAATAGGTTGGGGAGATTAAGTTGATTTAATTTGATTAAGACAAGTTATGTTATTAAGGTTATGTTATGCTCTGATGGTCAAGTTGGTCAAGTTAGGTAGGTTAATGCCATGCCAGGAGGTGAAATGTCAATTTTACAAATCACGCTGTACCCAGTTTAGCACGAGTAATAATGATAATACATGAATGGGTCGATACAAACGTTTTACCCACAGATGATGACCAGTCGGCACCATAGCGTTTAACCCACCAGTGCCTAGTCGGCAAAACAGCGTTCATCTATTAATACTGATAAATCGGCAACGATAAACGAAAGGACATCTTACCGCCTTGCCGGCATAATAACCAATGCCTAAAGTGGTGCAGAGTTGACCAAATAACCATCACATTTATTTGAAAAGGGTATCACCAAAAGGAACTCACCATTCTTGTTCTTCAGGAGAATATGTACGTGAGTATGCAGCTTATTGAGCATAGTGTCATCCTCGACACGTGCCAGCTCTGGGGACTGGCATTCCTGGCCCTGCTGCTGGTAGGATTTTAAACTCTGGAGAACAGCCCCCAGCTTACTGTTGATCTGGGCATCACTATTAGTCATCTTACTCTCCTCTTACGGTTACAGACACTTCCCAAGGATACAAAATTTCCCGTGTGAGTGCTTGCGGATAATGCCAATTCGCTATTTGCTTCCAAGAAGATAAAACAGAATTCCCCTCACATTGCCCTTGCAACCGATGAGAAATGTTACGACCAGCCGACACTCTCGTACCGTAAGCACAAACTTGATGTACACCTGTGGATGTCTTTAATCAATGAATATGTAAAAAATTCATATAATTAGATGTTAGTTAACTATATTTTCACACTCTCCTTAATTCAGTCCTAGAGTGGTTGGAGTTCGTCGCATATGAGCATTTGAAGGTCATGAAAAATTAGACTTTAACTCATGTATGTATTAGCTTTTAAGTTTATAAATAGAGTAATCCGCAGTTTTTTTCTCTTATTGGCCCCATGGCCATGTTTTATTATTCTTGATCATATAACTGCACTGTATCTCAAAATGATAAGGCTAAACAGTAAATGATAATCTAATTTAGCTGTAAACCTGCCAGGAAAAAGCGCCTATGAATACTATTTGTGTGTTACAAAGAAATAGGTTTACAATAATGTTGCCCCGTCTCTTAACAAGGTAAATGTGCCATGTCTTTACCTCTATGAATACACACACAGACATACACACACACAGCCTATGCGAGCTAGCCATATCCTCGAAAGGACCATAGAGGAAGATGAACAGCTGGGTGGACTGTGGACGAGCTGCCGCGACCAGAATTTTGTCTAGTCCGGCCGGTGTAAAGGTTTTCTCACTCACTGGTAATAATTTAGATAATCACGAGTTCGATCCCGAGTACGTATGAACGAAATACTTTTAAAGATTTTATGTGTCAATAAAAGTTGCAGACGTGTGTTATATAATCATACTCTCGGATAAGTGCTCAATCAATGTCCGAAGTCATAATATGAAATATATAGCAATTGAATTCATTAAAATCCCTTCGCACACGGGGGTTTCTTTAAATCTATGATAAATGAGGTAAGTAATAAGACAGAGAAGCACCGAGAAGAGATTTAGAGAAAGGAATTTTGAGTCCCGATATCATTTCAAAGTAATTTAGACAGCCAGTGCAACAAAACCGTATATTCTTTGAAATATAATATGCGTATTTTAATATAATATAATTCATTTGAGGTACGAAACATGGCAAAAAAAATATTCTTACAGATATGCTCAAACGTACATCCTTGCATGTTATCGTACGCAACCTTCATGAAATAAATGTAAACATTGAATGTGATCCGTTTAATCTCGCTCACAATTCTCAATTTTACCTAATATGACGCAATGATTTGTTAACTTTAGGAAGGAATATGCAGACTGGAAGCAAATGTTGTGATGGTAATGCTGTCAGCAATCCATTCCTGCCTATAGTTTCAAAACACCAGCCAATTCATCGACTATTGTACTCGCTCCAGATAAGAATGAATGAGAACATTTCTGAATTACATAAGGAAATCAAATGTAACTTATCTTGTATACGAAGGTATTTATCTCCATGTTTTTGTTAAACCTCCACATGCTTAATATCACTAAAGCATGATGCCGTCAAGTGATTTTAGCGACTTTTATGAGCAAAATATCGAAATAGGCTGCACAGTACCACTCCATCATCTCATAAGTAATTCAGGTGTCAACCTCATTCAAAATAGGGACCCACAAGCAGTGTCCATATTTTCATTTCATGAAAAAATAACGGAAGGGACTTGCGAAAATGCTGGTAAAACAGAGAAATACATTCTTTATATTTCCAGTAAAGAATGTCAGTAAAAAAAAAAAAAGCGTAGAAAAATTCCATTGCGATAAATCATCAGGCAACAGACGGCCTGTCTAATGTAGAAAATAGATCCGAATGGAATTAGTCTTGTGTTCCTAAAGGTAAGCCAAAATCTGTACTATATGTCAAGCGCAGAGAGTAGAAATACTGACAGGACCAGCGAGCGACTCGGAGCGAGTCAGCAGCATCGAGGTAGCCAAGGTGTAGAGGAGGAGACTGCGACTCTCCTCCTCCAGTCACAACTATTTTCCCCTTGTTCATGTCACAAGTTTCGATGCTGAAATTACCTGTGTTTACATGTGTATGTATCAATATGCTTTGAACAAATGTATGGATTGTTCACCTCTAATCATGGATTCATATGACAGCTGTATGTTCTTCATATTATTTTTCATTTCTTTTTAGACCTATGGCATCTTGCCCCTAAAAAATTGGCTATTTCAATGGTCAGAGGAGATGCAAGTTAACAGAGATCCCTTGCTGTCTCTGGTTTACAAAATCCGTCATGCATCTATGCGAAACGTAACATTTCTTCTGATGAGCATAGACTAGGACCTTCTACCGGGATTTAAGTAAAATCTCTAACCACTGTGGGTCCTTAAGCGATCGAAGGAGAACGAGTTTTAGTTAACGTGGTCTTAAATCACGGCCTGTCGATATCTAAGCAACAGCAAACTAACTAGGAAAGTTACATTTGGTGGTCACTTGGAATAAGTAATGGTAGCTAATCTTTTTTTTTTTTACGATAATCTAAATCTATATTGAAGCTAATCAAGGATGCCAAACACCTGCGGTTTCTATGGTGACAGGTGTAAACAACTTCATAAGCTGCCAAGTGCTCCAACCTGCTCTAATATCGTCACTTTTAAAATTTTGATAAATATCCAAAATGTATGTTGAAAGCATGTTCTTCATACATCCATAAACTTATGGCGAGACAGAAGGCCATTAGTTCAGTAATTTGGTGATGCTGTAATGATAACAAGGAAACTATGGTAACAGCAAGCCTTGCAATTATTGCCAGACGTCGTAAAACATGGAGAAATATCTAAATACTCTTTTAATATATAAAATAGGTGATAAGTTGCTTTAAAATCTAAATACTTATGAAATACTTCGAAATTAGAGTATTTGTAAGAGCATCAAACTTTACAAGCAGCCTGGTAAAATACGAGTTCAGTTTTTGGCATTCTTGCCCTCTTTCTCCCTTTCTGTTGTTATATTTGGTAGAATCGACCAGCAAAGTTCCACACGCAACCAGTAGTTACCTACCAACCTAATACCATTACGTTTATTCACATACTATGGTCTTTATTTTGTAGGTGATGAGAGGCCTTCAGAGCTGCGTGAACTGAAAACTCCATCTTTACCAGACTACAGTTTCGGGATATATTTGAACATCACCGTAGACCAGTGCGTTCCGGGTGGAAGGTAAAGATGTGTTTGTAGGTATGTGCGCTAAGGTTAGTGGAGCAGTAGGATACAGATGTTAGAGCGGGTTACGTTAGTGTCAGGCGAGGTGTCGGTGTGGACGCAGGTCATCCACCTCTGTTCAAGATGACTTCATCGTCAAGAACCATACTGTCATGAGGTTTAGCAAAGGTTTAAAGCTAATTTGTTGAAGAGAGACTTCTACCTTGGATGATGGTGACAGACAGTGTCGTGTTCGATCATGAGAAACAACAACTGTGCACGAACATGAGCGAGCTGGGCTGTGGACGCGAGCCATGGCGCCTTACCTGGAGCAGGACGCCTCACACTCCAGCGACAGCAGTTGTTCCTCCGGGGACGCTGTAACGCACGCCCACGCCAACCCACGCGGCTCTAGGTCATCCTCGTACACCAGGTCCTCTCCAGGTGGCAGGTGTGTGCCTCAGGAGGCGCAGGGTGCTACCCGTGACACCGGTGAAGCTCTCGTGGTTACTAACCTGGAGGATAAGGGTGGAGCCGGCAGCTCCCCAGCAGACGATGACGCCCAGGCCGCTCACAGAGGGAAGGATAGACCTTATGACGCCAGCAGCGAGGGACGCAGCCAGCAGGACGGTCACAGTGAGGGGAGTGCCAACCACAATGTCCACACCGGCGGGCACAGTCAGCCCGACGAGTACATGTGGCCCCAAGATGATGTGTACGCCCACACCAGGCGGGAGGGACGGATCCTGACCACGGCTGCTGCCATACACAGTGCTGATGACGACGACGAGCCAGAGGTGAGTCCTGTGTGACCTTCTCTTGCCTTCCTGTGCACTGTAAATACCTGTTTTTGCTGTACATGGAGGGAGTTCTACAGTCATGGTACCTCATCTCTTGAACTTTATCATACAACTTATATTTATGCATGTAGTCTGCATTTACAGTCTCATACTTTACTCCATTCATCCACCACCCTTTTACTATAAAGGCACATCTTGCATGTTTTCTTGTTATGGCATCTGATTGTTCTATCCTTGCATCCAACGAAGAACTGTTCGCAATTAACGTCATCAAACTGGTTCAAAAAGTCACACCTTACTCTCCTCTCTTCCATGGTGGGCAAAGTTAAAGCTTTCCAACCTTAGCTTTCTTAATTTTGGTACCATCTTTGTTACCCTCTCTGCAGCTTCTCTATTAGCTTTGTGCTTCTTGCTTTATTATCACGTAACACCAAGATCCCTTCTTCAAGGGACTCCTGCAGCTTCAAGGCTGTGTACTACAAGCAGTAGAAGGGAAAAGGTAGATTCCTTTGGAGTGAGAAGTTCTTCCACGAGACTATACTTCGATGACACAACTCTGCCGAAGGTGACTTTCACCCGCGGGGTAACCACAAGCGGGCGGAGTCCGGGAACATCTTGTGCTTCTCAGAAGTACAGTAATCAAACATGTGAAGCATATCCTCGTTTTGACCTATTGCAGGATGTGAACAGCTTGCTAAACAATTATCTGTCCATGCATTTGAATGTTGTTATTGTACTTGCCAGCAGACAGGCAGTGTCTCTTAACTGGGGCTCTGGTGACACGCTTGGAACGATGTCAATACCCGTCATAAATGCTACATTTACTGTGAAGTAACCATGTTGGTGCTTGGCCTTACAGTGTGTTGTTGTGTACAGAGGTGGTGGTCGGAAAGCGGTCCGGTGGCCACAGTGAAGCTGGTGCTGGAGACGGATGTGGGCGTCATCACCCGGGCCTGGCCACTACACCAGCCTGTCCACACCCTCAAGGTTCACCTTAGCCACACCACCCAAGTCCCTCCACATTTCCTCCAGGTAAACTGTCTCCTCGCTACCTAACCTTTACATGGATGGGTACCTGTCTTCTTTAGCTGTAAACATTAACCTAAGCAATATTTCCACCATCCTTTGCTGTACAGGAGCACATTAGGTTAGCTGTATGTGAGAATCATACGGTGGGTCAAGTATAAATGGAAACCCTATTCGTTTTGAAGTGGATGTGAAGATCACATAATGTGATTTGCCATGTTAGATGTTTGTATGGTAAGTATGCCACATGGGTTATGTGCTATAATGGGTTCATCTGTTAGGTTTTCTACCATGGGTGTGTGTTTGTGGTGGGTTACCATGTTAAGACGCATGTGTGTGTGTGTGGTAGTTCGTCCCGTTAGATGTTTGTGATAGGTTGTCAGGTGCATGTGTAGTAATTTGCCATATTTGGCGTTCTGCAGTTTCCTATGCCATTTTAAATATGAATAAAGTGCCTTTGTATAACGACTCAAGATAAGAGCACAGATGACGGCGATAATGAATAACGCAGTACATGTGTATGGGTCGTACAGCTATCAGTGCGCGGGAGGGTACTGGGTGACGGCGCCACGTTACGCAGCGTGGGCGTGGAAGCCAACGAGACGGTACAGGTGAGCGTGTCATCCAAGCGGCCACATACCCACCCGCTGACACTCCTGGCCCCGACCACACCGACCCTGCCCACGCCCGATGTCATCACAGTCATCGTAGAAGAAGGTGCTGTCAGCGTATTGAGGTTACCCCCTCTATAATAACTCTAACTCTAGCTACTTAAAATTCTACGGCTATCTTTTGTTTCTTGACTCCGCTTACTTCACTCACTTATACGAAATAAGTTATTTGTCGTAATTTTCCTCTTATTTTTAACTGATTGTTTCTCTTTATTTAACATGGCTAAAGCTTTTCTCCCGCGGCTTTCTGTGGTTGTCATAAATTACTAATAGTTCGGTGTTTTATCAGTCTCTGTATCTGATGTGTAAAAATTGGTCTCAGAAGTCCAGACATTTCTCAAGCCTAGCTAGACAGTTAACTGGCTGGGTTATAGATCAGCCAGTAACTTTTAGCTAGGTTAATGGCCAAGAACAAAGACTCAAATATAACGTAGAAAAGAGACTGTGAAATCATTCTGGGGCTAAGGAAGGGAAACAGTACTGAGTGGCACACAAAACAAAGCTCTAGGAACATAAATGATTAATATGCTCTTTGACGTCAGTGTATTCCCAGTGATACAGCCTTGCCAAAGGTGACTTTTCACAGCCGATGTATATACAGCCATGGACTTAAACTGTCATTTTAATTGCTCACGAAAATTTAGGAGTGTGCATCAAGTGGTCAGCGTCACGTCACGTTCGTCCACGTTTTCCTCTTTAATTCCACGTGAGGAACAGTAATTTCCGAACATTCGCAGAACTGTGTAGTCATTCATTTCCATAATGGCCCAGGAAGTGGGACATGGTATGTCGTGTTGACAGTCTGCACGATTCATTTTACAAGCTGTTGCTGTTTACTTACATCAAAACTGGTTTATGTACCTTGGAGCCCCGCATGTGAATCAGTCATTACAAGATATTTGCAAAATCGTACTGCGTATCCTTCACAGTTTATATAGATCAGTATAAGCTGAAAGAAAATTGCTTTGTACCTTACGTTAGTATGACTATTCATTATACAAAAAAAATTATGGTGTAACTCACATGCGATTGTCATCTAGCGATGTTATCAGCAGCGTAGCTTGAGGCATCTGACTTCATTAAGACTCCAACACAGTATGTGTGGATCAATAGTATACTGTGTTTGTCCTGGAGGTGTTAAGAGGGCGTGAGGCGCCTACTGCTGCAGCCCCTCACACGAGGAAAGGGCCCTTGCCGGGCCTACACCTGAACCACTTCACAGTGGACATAAACGCGCACTTCCACTGGCTGCCTAGATGGTATATATATATATATATATATATATATATATATATATATATATATATATATATATATATATATATTT
>JAYMFT010034281.1:0-15868 GCA_038088735.1 Panulirus argus
AGCTGCCCCCCTCAGCACATTAACATCCAAAAGTCTCTCTTTTACACGCCTATCAATTAACACATAATCCAATATTGTCCATTGACCATCTCTTCTACTCACATATGTATACTTGTGAATATCCCTCTTTTCCCACATATATTTATATATATTTTTTCTCATACTTCTCCATTGTCCCCCATGATAACAAGGTACCTCTAAGAGCAGACAAAGAAAGGCCACATTTGTTCACATACATTCTTTAATTGTCATGTACAATGCACCAAAACCAACATCTCCTATCTACAACTTGGCCCCACATACCTTTCCATGGCTTTCCCTGGCTGCTTCATATGCCACAGTTCAGGCTATTGACATCACATTGCTCCATGTATACCATATTGCAACAATCCACTCTACCCTGTGCATGCCTTTCACCCTCATGTATGTTCAGGCACCAAGCACTCAAAATCTCCATTCTTCCATTTCCAATTTGGTCTCCCACTTCTTTATTTCTACCTGGGGGTTGGTGATTCATTGTCAAATAGTCTGGGTTGGAGGGGCCAACTGCTGTTGCATAGAACTGGATGCTGAGCATGTTGAAGTGCGTCTGTATTGGGAGGTTCTTTGTTTCAATGGGAAGGTTTTGGGTGTTTGTGGTTACTAGGAAGCCAGTGACTGTTCACAGTGCATTATTTTGTGAGGTTTGCAGCTTTGTTATATTTGCTTTTAAGAGGGTGGAAGACCAGGAGGGTGAGGCATATTTCAATTTGGAGCATATGAATTGTTTGTATACTTGTATTAAGGTGTTCTGAACTTCACTTGCCTGAGTCATGCTGTTAGTGAAAAGTCACTTTGGCAAGGCTGTATCATTGTCAATTGATAAAACACAGTAGAGACTCATCAGAAAATTTCCCACATCAAAGGAGTCCACCTTGTACCTGGTACCAAGTAAAGCACAGACTAAGCTGCAACAGTCCTTGGAGAAAGGGTCAAGGGTAGCACCAGGACCCTTTATGAAAAACATTCTGGGTTATCATTATCATAACTAGACAAATTACCTAGCTTTGCCCAGGCAGCAATTAATATTTTGATGTTTCCTACTTCTATATTCTGAATTTCTCTATTAATGAAATATTTTTTCACCAACTTTGAAAAAATCATACCAAAATGCACACCCTTGGGGTCCCTCACTATGGATGCAAAGCTTCATGTTTCTAGATGTCTATGTCTTAGACATACCTGGATGAACACAAAGTTTAAAGTTCCTTCCAATCATTGTCATGCAGTTATGGCACTGACAGAAACACACACCCACACACACAGACAATAAATTCATATAATTATACCCAAGCACAACACCCTTGGGATCGCCATAGTATACATACAAAATTTCAAGTTAATAGTTGTAATCTTCATGGAACTATTGCACGAGCAAACATACACACACAGCAAATTTAAAAGATAATCCCCAGATGCACATACATAAGGTTCCCTTAGATGGCATACATAGCATTTAGTTTCTAGATGTAATCGTCTTTGAGTTGGGGAGGGGGGGAAGATGCCACACTGGATAATATGATGTAGCAGCCTCGCTAGCAATGCAGATAGGGCACAAGTGTTAGGAGATGGTAATTTCAGACTAAACATAACGTTGATGGTAACAATCTGGAATTCAAGGATTGCATAAAGGATAGTGCACCAGATATTGTTGGAAATGTGAAAATTAAGCTTACCAGAGAGGTAAGATCTCACCTGTTCTGCCTAGAAGGTTACATTACAGCAAGGAAGGAAAGAGAAGGCAATGGAAGGGGAGGATTATCCCTATTGATGAAAGCCTCAATTGTCAAGAAATAGTGGAAGATGGCCCATTCAGACAATACATGATAGGAAGAGTAGCAGCAGGGAAGAGATGTATAGTGGTATTAATATTATTTGATTCTCCAAAGAATTGCAATAATCCAAAACAAATATAGCTAAAAGCAATGAAGGAACAATAAAGATGGTGCATGAAGCAATGAAAAACTGAATAATCAGGATGGTGCATGAAGGAGTGAAAAACTAACTTCTTAGAGATGATACAGTACTGATTTCAATAATAAAGAGATTTACTAAGGGAATTTGGATTCTCATGGTGTTTGGGAGTCATGGAGACAAATTAGTGTGTACAGGAAACTTATAATATGTTAGGGAGCAGAATAGGATCAGAGACTGATTCACCATAATTGTTAGGATGATGTCTTCACACATATTAACATGGCTTCAAGAATATCATACACAATACACTAACTGAAAAAAGTGATTGTGTAATGCTCTAGTTTGACTATTTGGTAAACAAGGACATTAGAAAAAAAAAAAAAGGTGAGACAAGACAAAGATTAGATATCTTCATGGAAACTACACAATGTCAATCAATAACTGTGGTAATGTAGATGGGAAACAGAGTTCAGTAGCCAGGAACATGGGTCTCCTGGTCAAAGGTTCTGCAAAAATTATGATGAATGTATGAAGACACTGGTATCTCAAGTTTCAAATATAGAGGGAATGAAATGAAAGAGGAAAGACGGGTTTAGTAAAAGATGTAAAAAAAAAAGTTTCAAGATGTGCATTGGTGAAGATATAGATGGCATTCCAGCCACCCAGCTTTTGCAAGGCATAAGAGAGCATGGAATGAGTATAGCAGATTAAGAAAGGAGGACCAAAGAGGCTTTGAAAATAGTACTGTGGACAAAGCAGGTGAAAATACAAGCCTTCTCCATAAATTCATCAGGAGTCATTTATAAGTTAAGGATGATGTAAGAATATGTGAGTAACTGAATAATAAGTTCAAAAGTGTTGTCACAATGGAAAACACTATACCCCCAACACCAGGGAGATGGAGTGCAGAGGAGATTTTGGAAATCACTGAGATTTCTGGAAAAGATATAAACAGCATACTAAAAGGTCTTGGCCTGTATAGTGCTTATGATCTTGATGAGATTTCACCATATGTACTGAAGGTGTGAGCAGATATGCTAGATAAACCATGAATTGCAGTTCAAGATGTCATTGGAGAGAGGCAAAGTGCCAAGAGGATGGAAAACAGCAAACATATCAGTATATATGAATAGAGACCAGGAACAGGCACTAGACAAGTGTGATGTTTTAGGTTCTGGAAAATATTATTAGAAAGCAAGTGGATGACTTGCATGGAGGAGAAATTACCTGAGTGAGAGACAGCTTGGTTTAAGGGAAAGGAGATCATGTGTGACAAGGCTTAGAGTTCTACAAGAGAGTGAGCTCAGTCCTAGACAAATGGGAAGGCAGGCTAGACTGTAGTCATCCATTTGTAATTATGTATTTGCACTGTAATGTGAGAAAATTTTACACTCGTAGGCCCCTATCTTTTGAACATTCTCCACTATCATACCACCTAAATTTATGTATGCTGTCAACACTAACCATGTCCTTAGTCATGCTGTTCTAAACATCCACTGCACTTATACTGTAAAAGTATTTCTTAACATCCTTATTAACAGGTTTCTTAATTTTATGTTATATCCTTTTGATGCTCTATCCCTTCATCTCTTGAAACACTGTTCACTGTGCACATTGTCGATGTCTTTTGAAAACTTTAAGGTTATGATTGGGTCACCCCTTACTCTTCTCTCTTCCAAGATGGGTAATTTTACTAACTTTAAAACCTCCAGCCATTCCCTGTAACTTAGCTGTCTTAATTCTGTTACCATCTTTGATGCCTTCCTCTTGATCTCTACAGCCCTTTGTGCTCCTTTAGATGCAGCGACCAAACCTGACAGGCATATTCCAGTTTTGGCCTTTTGTAGGATATGATATTTGCAAGAAGACAGTTTGTCTCCCTGACTATTTGCTTAATGCATATTCCTGCTCAGTAATCCAGCTTCTTAATCAGCTTCCCACATGACACAGTGTCAAACACTTTTCTTACAATTCATTTACTGGCAGCTCATCCAGCATTTCCTTTTCTCCAGGATTGAGCTCACTCTTGTATACAACTCTAAGAGGTTAGTTACACATGACCTTTCCCTAAAACCATGCTCTCTCTCACTTAGAAAATTTCCCCTGTGTAGAAAGTCATCCACCTTTTTTTTAAGTATCTCTTCTTGAACCTCACATACCACACTTGTTAGTGAGATCAGCCTGTAGTTCAATGCCTGTTCCTGACCTCGTTTCTTATATACAGGTATGACGTCTGCCCTTTTCATTCTATCTCTCTCCAGTGACATCTGGAACAGTAACTCAAGTGGTTTTTCTAGCATATCCATACAAATATTCGGCACATATGGTGGAATTTTGTTAGGACAATGAGCCTTGTATGGGCCACGTCCTCTTAGTACTCTGTTAATACCATTTTTAGATATCTTATGATTTCCAAAACCACATCTAAATTCCATCTCACTGGTGTCGGGGCTATAGTGTCTTCCACTATGAAAACACTTTTGAGCATGTTATTCAGTTCCTCACATATCCTTACATCTTCCTCTATAGTGTTTCCCTCTGAATCCTTTAACCTGGTTAGTTGCTCCTGAACTGACAATTGACTCCTAATGAATTTATGAGAAAGTTTTGATTTTCACCTGCTTTGTCCACAATATTCTTTTCAAAGTTTCTTTGTTCCTCCTTTCTTATCCTTCTATACTCATTTATACTCTATTATACATTGTAAATGCTGACTGACTGGAGTGCCATCTATACCTGTGCCACTGCATATCTCGAAGCTCCTTTGCTTTATGACATCCTTTATTATCTTTTATCAAACCATTCCATCTGCTTTTTAACCGTTCCCCCTGTATTTGAGGTATCCACACCACTACTCTTTTATTGTATATTCTACAGAACCTCCTATCATACAGCCCTGACTCCCTGCTATTGAATTCCATTTTACATTAAAAATTATTGATATTTGTATAGTTTCTGCAACTATATCTCCTTTCTATTTTGTGTCTTACCCCTGCTCTTTTTCTGTACTCTTTTACCATATATTCAAGCCATATCACTTCTTCCACTTGTCACAGTGCACATCGACTCTCATTCATTGTTTTCTTCACACCCTCAATGCCAGCTACCTTAGCACTGATACTAACAACTTCACAAACCATTTCAGTATTATGCAAACTATGATGCCTTTCAATTCTCTCAAAGTACTCTTTACTAGCAGCCTTTCATTTCTCTCAAAGTGCTCTATACTAGCACTAAAAGTTTCCATTTCTGAGCGTTTACCATGTTCACTCATGCAAACATATTTACTTCTGAGCTATTACATTTATCGACATTCAGCTTTGATTCTAATCTTCAATTCAGACACAGATGTTGTCAAACTCTGTCTGCACATGGTTACACCAAAATTGAAATGTCTCACTCCAAAGGAGTACAACATTTCCATGCTACTGTAAGTAGCACTGCCATGGAGTTGAAGGAGTTGCTGAAAAGAGGATCTGGATCAAACCAGGAACCTTTCTTAGACAAGAGCTGTTAGGCAATTATAAATAAATAAATAAAATCCTGACACTTCAGAATTTTCATGTTTACTGTAATACAACTTTTATGATGACTCAGTTTTGTAGCATTTACTACTGTAATAGTTGGAGTACAGGTTTTTATTTTGTGTTTATTGTTGTTCTCACTGTAGATATAACATGAACTTGAGTTTCAAAATTTGGCTGAGATTTTCACCTACTTCAAATTGCCTAAATACATTTAATTTTGCATCGAATGTAATTGATTTACAGTCTCTTTTCTTTGCTGTCATTGTCACTTAATGACTTATCTGCAGTCATTTTAACTTACTGTAGTTAAAATGTTGAGAGAGGTTGAAGTACAGTCACTAGCGAGATCCATACAACATGTAATATGTGTCCCTTGGCAAATTTGGGATATACACTGGACCACAATAAAAGAAACAATAAAAGAAAGTGAAGTGGAATGAATTGCAAGCAAAAACAAGCAACAAACAATATATAATACAATGCCATGCCTCATTCAGCTTTGACTTTGATATTCATGATAAAGACTCAAAATTCCCTAATAATGTATTTTAGTTGTCCCTCTTATAAATCATTTCCTTAACTCATTGGAAACATTACATTACAATTAAGAATTTCAATGTAGTGTGAGATTATGTGTCAGACTTGAATTCTGTAAAAATAAACTTCAATTTTTCATCCTACAATCCACTATCTAATCAAAGCAGTGATTGTTTATACTGATTCTCACACTTTCCTCTGCATGGCCATCTGTACACTGTGTTATGCTTTATCTCACAACTCTCACAGTATTCCACTCAAATCTTACTCTATCTCTAAATTCTGTCTTCCACATGCCTAACATATTTACATTACCATTCTTAGAAAACAGATATATTACCCACTTTCAGTCAATTTAATTCAAGATGTATTCCTCAGCCAAATGAATCCATACATCTAACCATATGTAAATACACATGGCAAACACTTATGTAGAAATTTATTCTATTAAACTTTTGTCCCAAAAAAACAATACCAGACATTGGCATTGCCCTACTTCCCTGAAGCTGATTTTCATAGCTAGAAAAACAAAGATATAAATTCTTATAAAAAGCATACCTGTTAGCAGAAACCTGAAGACCTATTACTCTTCTATTTTGAGACGAATGCACTTCATTAGTATGGGATTGAAGGACCTGAAGTTGTCTCAGGTTCAGCTGCACATCAATAGTACATCTAAAAACTATAGACTTCCATAAGTGGAAATACACTGTAAGACCATACACTCCTATGCCCTTTTGAGTTGAAAATGCTAGTATTAATATATTTCTGAAAATCTACATAGTTTGAAATGTCATGTGGTATGTGCAAGAATTAGGTGAAAAAATATTTCTAAACAAAAAAGTCTTATCTAGTAATGTATTACCATTAATTCCTACCCAGCTACCATGGAATGTATCAAGTTCAAACAACCCATTACACCTTCCTTTGCATGGCCATCTGTACACTATGTTAAGCTTTATCTCACAACTCTCACATTATTCCACTTAAATCTTACTCTACCTCTAAATTCTGTCTTATACATGCCTAACATATTTACATTACCATTATTAGATAACAGATATATTACCCACTTGCAATCATTTTAATTCAAGATGTATTCCTCAGCCAAATAAATCCATACATCTAATCATACGTGATTACACATAGCAAACACTTATGTAGGGATTTATTGTATTGAACTTTCGTCCCATAAAACAATCCCAGAGACTGGCACTGGCCCACTTCCCTGAGGCTGATTTTTATAGCTAGAAAAAAAAGATATAAATTCTTATAAAAAGCATACCTGTTAGCAGAAACCTGAAGACCTATTTCTCTTCTATTTTGGGACAAATGCACTTCATTAGTATGTCATTAAAGGACCTCAAGTTGTCTCAGGTTCAGCTGCACATCAATAGTACATCTGAAAACTATGGACTACCATAAGTGAATATACATTGTAAGACCATACACTCCTATGACCTTTCAAGTTAACAGATATATTACCCATTTTCAATCAATTTAATTCAAGATGTATTCCTCAGCCAAATAAATCCATACATCTAACCATACGTGATTACACATGACAAACACTTATGTAGGGATTTATTGTATTAAACTTTTGTCCCATAAAACAATACCAGAGACTGGCATTGGCCCACTTCCTTGAGGCTGACTTTCATAGCTAGAAAAACAAAGATACAAATTCTTATAAAAAGCATACCTGTTGGCAGAAACTTGAAGACCTGTTTCTCTTCTATTTTGGGACGAATGCACTTCATTAGTATGGGATTAAAGGACCTCAACTTGTCTCAGGTTCAGCTGCACATCAATAGTACATCTGAAAACTATGGACTTCCGTAAGTGGAAATAAACTGTAAGACCATACACTCCTATGCCCTTTCATGTTAAGCACTGCTAGTATTAATATAATTCTGAAAATCTACCTAATTTGAAATGTCATGTGGTGTTTCCAAGAATTAGGTGAAAAATTATTTCAAAACAAAGGTCTTATCTAGTAATGTATTTCCATTAATTCCTACCCACCTACCATGGAATGTATCATGTTCAAACAACCCCTTACACCTACCTTTGCATGGCCATCTGTACACTATGTTTGGCTTTATCTCACAACTCTCACATTATTCCACTCAAATCTTACTCTTCCTCTAATTTCTGTCTTACACATGCCTAGCATATTTAAATTACCATTCTTAGATTACAGATATATTACCCATTTTCAATCATATTAATTCAAGATGTATTTCTTAGCCAAATAAATCCATACATCTAACCATACGTAATTACACATGGCAAACACTTATGTAGGGATTCATTGTACTGAACTTCTGTCCCATAAAACAATCCCAGAGAACTGGCATTGGCCCACTTCCCTGAGGCTGATTTTCATAGTTAGAAATACAAAGATATAAATTCTTATAAAAAGCATACCTTTTAAAAAGCAGAAACCTGAAGGCCTGTTTCTCTTCTATTTTGGGATGAATGCACTTCATTAGTATAGGATTAAAGGACCTCTAGTTGTTTCAGGTTCAGCTGCACATCAATAGTACATCTGAAAACTATGGACTTCCATAAGTGGAAATACACTGTAAGACCATACACTCCTATGCCCTTTCAAGTTAAAAACTGCTAGTATTTATATAATTCTGAAAATCTACATAGTTTGAAATGTCATGTGGTGTGTGCAAGAATTAGGAGAAAAAATTTTTCAAAACAAAGAAGTCTTATCTAGTAATGTATTACCATTAATTCCTACCCAGCTACCACGGAATGTATCAAGCTCAAACAACCCCTTACACCTTCCTTTGCATGGCCATCTGTACACTGTGTTATGCTTTACCTCACAACTCTCACATTATTCCACTCAAATCTTACTTTACCTCTAAATTCTGTCTTCCACATGCCTAACATATTTACATTACCATTCTTAGATAACAGATATATTACCCACTTTCAATCAATTCAATTCAAGATATATTCTTCAGCCAAATAAATCCATACATCTAACCATATTTGATTACACATGGCAAACACTTATGTAGGGATTTATTGTATTAAACTTTTATCCATTAAAATAATAGCAGAGACTGGCATTGGCCCACTTCCCTGAGGCTGATTTTCATAGTTAGAAAAACAGAGATAAAAATATAAAAAGCATATCTGTTAGCAGAAACCTGAAGACCTGTTTCTCTTCTCTTTGGGGACGAATGCACTTCATTAGTATGGGATTAAAGGATCTCAAGTTGTCTCAGGTTCGGCTGCACATCAATAGTACACCTTAAAACTATAGACTTCCATAAGTGGAAATAATGTGTAAGTCCATACACTCCTATGAACTTTTAAGTTAAAAACTGCTAGTATTAATATACTTCTAAAAATCTAAATACTTTGAAATGTCATGTGGTGTGTGCAAGAATTAGGTGAAACAATATTTCAAAACGAAGAAGTCTTATCTAGTAATGTATTGCCATTAATTCCTACCCAGCTACCATGCAATGCTTCCAGTTCAAACAATCCCTTACATTTTCCTTTGCGTGGCCATCTGTACACTATGTTATGCTATATCTCACAACTCTCACATTATTTCATTCAAATCTTACTCTACCTCTAAATTCTGTGTTATACATGCCTAATATATTTACATTACCATTCTTAGATAACAGATATATTACCCACTTTCAATCATTTTAATTCAAGATGTATTACTCAGCCATACGTGATTACACATGGCAAAAAGTTATGTAGGGATTTATTGTATTGAACTTTTGTCCCATAAAACAATCCCAGAGACTGGCATTGGCCATCTTCACTGAGGCTGACATTAACAGCTAGAAAAACAAAGATATAAATTCTTATAAAACACATACCTATTAGCAGAAACCTGAAGACCTATTTCTCTTCTATTTTTGGATGAATGCACCTCATTAACATGGGATAAAAGGACCTCAAGTTGTCTCAGGTTCAGCTGCACATCACTAGTACATCTCAAAACTATGGACTTCCATAAGTGGAAATACACTGTAAGACCATACACACCTATGCCCTTTCAAGTTAAAAACTGCTGGTATCAATATAATTCTAAAAATCTACATAATCTAAAATGTCATATGGTCTGTGCAAGAATTAGGTGAAAAAATATTTCAAAACAAAGAAGTCTTATCTAGTAATGTATTACCATTAATTCCTACCCAGCTACCATGGAATGTATCAAGTTCAAACAACCCCTAACACTTTCCTTTGCATGGCCATCTGTACACTATGTTATGCTATATCTCACAACTATCACATTATTCCACTCAAATCTTACTAAACCTCAAATTCTGTCTACCTCATGTCAAACATATTTACAGTACTATTCTTAGATAAAAGATATATTACCCACTTTCAATCATTTTAATTCATGAGGTATTCCTCAGCAAAATAAATCCATACATCTAACCATACGTGATTACACATGGCAAACACTTATGTAGGGATTTATTGTATTGAACTTTTGTCCCCTAAAAAAATTCCAGAGACTAGCATTGGCCCATTTCCCTCAGGATGATTTTCATAGGAAAAAACAGAAATATAAATTCTTATAAAAAGCATAGCTGTTAGCAAAAACCTGAAGACCTGTTTCTCTTCTATTTTGGGACGAATGCACTTCATTAGTATGGGATTAAAGGATCTCAAGTTGTCTCAGTTTTAGCTGCACATTAATAGTACATCTGAAAACTATGAATTTCCATGAGTGAAGATACACTGAAAGATCATACACTCCTATGCCCTTTTAAGTTAAAAACTGCTAATAGTAATATAATTCTGAAAATCTAGTTTTAAATGTCATGTGGTGTGTGCAAGAATTAGGTGAAAAAATATTTCAAAACAAAAAAGTCTTATCTAGTAATGTATTACCATTAACTCCTACCCAACAAAGATATATATTCCTATAAAAAGCATACATGTTAGCAGAAACCTAAAGACCTATTTCTCTTCTCTTTTGGGACGAATGCACTTTATTAGTATGGGATTAAAGGACCTCAATTCTCTTAGGTTAAACTGTATATCAATAGTATATCTGAAAACCATGGACTTCCATAAGTGGAAATACACTGTAAGACCTTACACTCCTATGCACTTTTATGTTAAAAACTGCCAGTATTAATATAATTCTGAAAACCTACATAGTTTGAAATGTCAAGTGGTCTGTGCAAGAATTAGGTTAATAATAATATTTCAAAACAAAGAAGACTTTCCTAATAATGTATTACCATTAATTCCTCTCCACCTACCAAGGAATGTATCAAGTTCAAACAACCCCTTACACTTTCCTTTGTATGGCCATCTGTACACTATGTTATGCTTTATCTCACAACTCTCACACTATTCCACTCAAATCTTACTCTACCTCTAAATTCTGTCTTCCACATGCCTAACATATTTACATTACCATTCTTAGATAACAGATATTTTACCCACTTTCAATCATTTCAATTCAAGTTTTATTCCTCTAACCATAGATGAGTACACATGGCAAACACTTATGTACGGATTTATTGTATTAAACTTTTATCCCATAAAACAATTCCAGAGACTGGCATTGGCCCACTTCCCTCAGGGTGATTTTCATAGCTTGAAAAAACATAGATAAAAATTATTATAGAAAGCATACATGTTAGCAGAAACCTGAAGACCTGTTTCTCTTCTCTTTTGGAAGGAATGCACTTCATTAGTATGGGATTAAAGGACCTAAAGTTGTCTCACGTTCAGCTGCACATCAATAGTACATCTGAAAACTATGGACTTCCATAAGTGGAAATACACTGTAAGATAATTCACTCCTATGCCCTTTCAAGTTAAAAACTGCCGGTATTAATATAATTCTGAGAACCTACACAGTTTGAAATGTCATGTGGTGTGTGCAAGAATTAGGTGAAAAAATATTTCAAAACAAAGAAGTCTTATCTAATAATATATTACCATTAATTCCTACCCAGCTACCATAGAATATTTCGAGTTCCAACAACCCCTTACACTTTCCTTTGCATGGCCATCTGTATACTATGTATTACCATTAATTCCTACCCAGCTAGCATGGAATGTATCAAGTTCAAACAACCCCTTACACTTTCCTTTGCATGGCCATCTGTACACTGTTATGCTATATCTCACAACTCTCACATTATTCCACTCAAATCTTACTCTACCTCTAAATTCTGTCTTCCACATGCCTAACATATTTGCATTACCATTCTTAGATAACAGATATATTACCCACTTTCAATAATTTTAATTAAGATGTATTCCTCATACAACTAAATCCATACATCTACCAATATGTGATTACACATGGCAAACAATTATGTAGGGATTTGTTGTATTGAACTTTTGTCCCATAAAACAATCCTAGAGACTTGCATTGGCCGACTTCCATAAGGCTGATTTTTACAACTAGAAAAACAAAGATATAAATTCTTATAAAAAGCATACCTGTTATCAGAAACCTGGAGACCTGTTTCTCTTCTATTTTCGGATGAATGCACTTCATTAGTACGGTATTAAAAGACCCCAAGTTTTCTCAGTTTCAGCTGCAAATCAATAGTACATCTGAAAACTATGAACTTCCATGAGTGGAAATACTCTGTAAGACCATACACTCTTATGCCTTTTCAAGTTGCAAACTGCTAGTATTAATATAATTCTGAATATCTACATAGTTTTACGTCATGTGGTGTGTGCAAGAATCTGGTGAAAAAATATTTCAAAATAAAGTCTTATCTAATAATGTATTACCATTAATACCTACCCAACTACCATGGAATGTATCAAGTTCAAACAACCCCTTACACCTTTCCTTTGCATGGCCATCTGTACACTATGTTATGCTTTATCTCACAACTCTCACATTATTCCACTCAAATCTTACTTTACCTCTAAATTCTGTCTTCTCACAACTTTTACATTATTCCACTCAAATCTTACTTTACCTCTAAATTCTGTCTTCCACATGCTTAATATATTTACATTACCATTCTTAGAAAACAGATATATTACCCACTTTCAATTATTTTAACATAAGATGCATTCCTCAGCCAAATAAATCCATACATCTAACCATACGTGATTACACATGGCAAACACTTATGTAGGGATTTATTGTATTGAACATTTGTCCCATAAAACAATCCCAGAGACTGGCATTGGCCCACTTCCCTGCCGCTGATTTTCACAGCTAGAAAAACAAAGACATAAATTCTTATAAAAAGCATATCTGTTAGCAGAACCTAAAGACCTATTTCATTTCTATTTTGGGACAAATGCACTTCATTAATATGGGATTAAAGAACCTCAAGTTGTCTCAGGTTCAGCTGCACATCATTAATACATCTGAAAACTATAGACTTCCACAAGTTGAAATACACTGTAATAGCATACACTCCTATGCAATTTTAAGTTAAAAACTGCTAGCATTAATATAATTCTGAAAATCTACATAGTTTGAAATGTCATGTGATGTGTGCAAGAATTAGGTGAGAAAATATTTCAAAACAAAGAAGTCTTATCTAGTAATGTATTGCCATTAATTCCTACACAGGTACCATGGAATTTATCAAGTTCAAACAACCCCTTACACCTTCCTTTGCATGGCCATCTATACACTATGTTATGCTATATCTCACAACTCTCACATTATTCCACTCAAATCCTACTCTACCTCTAAATTCTGTCTTCCATATGTACAACATATTTACATTACCATTCTTAGATAACAGATATATTACCCACTTTCAAACTTTTTAATTCAAGATGTATTCCTCAGCCAAATAAATCCATACATCAAACCATAGGTGATTACACTTGGCAAACACTTATGTAGGGATTTATTGTTTTAAACTTTTGTCCCATAAAACAATCCCAGAGACTGGCATTGTCCCACTTCCCTGAGGCTGACTTTCATAGCTATAAAAAAAAGATATAAATTATTATAAAAGCATACCTGTTAGCAGACACCTGAAGACCTGTTTCTCCTATCTTTTAGGACGAATGCACTTCATTGATATGGGATTAAAGGACCTCAAGTTGTGTCAGGTTCAGCTGCACATCAATAGTACATCTGAAAACTATGGACTTCCATAAGTGGAAATACATTGTAAGACCATACACTCCTATGCCCTCTCAAGTTAAAATGTGCCATTATTAATATAATTCTGAAAACCTGCATAGTTTGAAATGTCATGTGGTGTGTGCAAGAATTAGGTAAAAATATATTTCAAAACAAAGAAATCTTTTCTGATAATGTATCACCATTAATTCCTACGAAGCTACCATGGAATGTATCAAGTTCAAACAACCCCTTTCACTTTCCTTTGCATGGCCATCTGTATACTATGTTATGTTTCATCTCACAACTCTCACATTATTCCACTCAAATCTTATTCTACCTCTATATTCTGTCTTCCACATGCCTAACATATTTACATTAACATTCTTAGATAAAAGATATATTACCCATTTTCAATCAGTTTTAATTCAAGATGTATTCCTCAGCCAAATAAATCCATACATCTAACCATACGTGATTACACATGGCAAACACTTATGTAGGGATTTATTATATTGAACTTTTGTCCCATAAAACAATCCAAGAGTCTGGCATTGGCCCACTTCCCTGATTCTAATTTTCACAGCTAGAAAAACAAAGATATAAATTCTTATAAAAGACATACCTGTTACCAGAAACCTGAAGACCTATTTCTGTTCTATTTTGGGACGAATACACTTCATTAGTATGGGATTAAAGGACCTCAAGTTGTCTCAGGTTCAGTAGCACATCAATAGTACATCTGAACACTATGGACTTCCATAAGTGGAAATACACTCTAAGACCATACACTCCTATGCCCTTTCTAGTTAAAAACTGCTAGTATTAATATATGTCTGAGAATCTACATAGTTTGACATGTCTTGTGGTGTGTGCAAGAATTAACTGAAAAACTATTTGAAAGCAAAGAAGTCTTATCTAGTAATGTATTACCATTAATTCTTATCCAGTCTCCACGGAATGTATCAATTGTGGTGTGTGCAAGAATTAACTGAAAAACTTTTTCAAAGCAAAGAAGTCTTATCTAGTAATGTATTACCATTAATTCCTACCCAGTTACCATGGAATGTATCAATTAGATAACTGATATATTACCCACTTTCAATCACTGAAATTCACACATCTAGCCATATGTGATTACACATGGCAAACACATATGTATGGATTTATTGTATTGAACTTTTGTCCCATAAAACAATACCAGAGACTGGCATTGGCCAACTTCCCTGATGATGATTTTTATAGCTAGACAAACAAAGATATAAATTCATATAAAAAGCATGCCTGTTAGCAGAAAACTTGAAGACCTATTTCTATTCTATTTTGGGACAAATGCACTTTATTAGTATGGGGTTAAAGGACCTCAAGTTGTCTCAGGTTCAGCTGCACATCAATAGTACATCTGAAAACTATGGTCTTCCATAAGTGGAAATACACTGTAAGACCACACACTTCTATGCCCTTTCAAGTTAAAAACTGCTATTTCTTAATATAAATCTGAATTTCTACATAGTTTGAAATGGCATGTGGTCTGTGCAAGAATTAGGTGAAAAAATATTTCAAAACAAAGAAGTCTTATCTAGTTATGTATTATCATTAATTCCTACCCAGCTATCATGGAATGTATCAAGTTCAAACAACCCCTTACACCTTCTTTTCCATGGTCATCTGTACAATATGTTATGCTTTATCTCACAACTCTCACATTATTCCACTCAAATCTTACTCTACCTCTAAATTCTGTCTTCCACATGCCTAACATATT
>JAYMFT010034292.1:0-15868 GCA_038088735.1 Panulirus argus
ATATATATATATATATATATATATATATATATATATATAGATATATATATATACACACACCTTCGTGAGCACATACCTCATGTGTGCTTATATATGTATACCTTACGACGACGCGTGGGTCCCCGAAGCCTCGCCTTTCCCATCGCTGCCTCTTGCACTTTCCCAGGTTAATTTGTAGGTCATCACGTCGCTGATTACCCCCTGGCCTCATTATCAGGTCTAGGTCTTCACCAAGTAATTATACCCTTGTTTGTTGGGGTTGGGGGCGGGAGGAGGAGGAGAAGGGGGGATGAGTTCAGAAGGGAAAAGACCAGATGGGGAAAGTTGTTCCTGGAAGTGATTGATTTGTGTTGCAGACGACATGGAAGTACACGGGAGTACATGGGAAATCTTGAGAACAGAAGACCAGATGGCCTCTGATGAGTTTATCTGCTAGAAAAGCCAGATAACAAAAGACCTGATGGTCTGTCTGTAACGAGATTATCTGCTGGAGGACCTTGTACGAAGGAAAATCAGATAACAGCAGACCTGATGGGCTATAATGAGGTTATCTAACGGAGGACAGTACAAGGGAAAGCAAGATAACAGATCTTATGGTCCGTTACGAGGTTATCTGATGGAGGACTGTGCAAGGGAAAGCCAGATAACAGAAGACCTGATGGTCTATGCTGGAGATTATCTGCTGGGAGATAGTACAAGGGGAAGCAAGTTAACAGAAGATCTGATGGACTATGGCGAGGTCATGTAATAGAAGACAGTAGAAGGGGAAGACAGATAACAGAAGATCTAATGGTCTATGACGCGCTTATTAGATGGAGGACAGTACAGAGGAAAGCCAGATACCAGAAGATCTGATGGGCTACGACGAAGTTATCTGCCCAAGAACAGCACAGAGCAATATACAGAAGTCATATTGTTTTGCCAATTATTTCACGTCGTTGAAGTTCTGTAGGGAGGACCCATGTTGTTATTCTTGGTTCCCCCATGTTGTGTCAAGTTTAATTGGACAGAAGTTTGTGGATATACAGTTTCGTCTACATTTTCCTCGGGGGACGGGCATGTGATATGGATATCTTTATTACGTCAACTACCAACATTCCGGTGTATTTAATTCACCCTGACTTAAGCTTGTTATGATATCTCTTAAGATGGCAGTATTTTGGTAAAGTCGATGTAAATCAGAGGAAGCTTTCATTTCACTGTTGTAAGTGGTTTTAGTATATTTCTTTCCTGGAGAAGACTCCTTTCTCTAAGGACCGAGATAATGTTTGTCGGTTAAGAGGTACTAGTTAGGCCTCCCGGTGGGGAGAGGACAAGCTCACCTATTCCTGACAGAAATGTTTATAACCTAACCACTGTCACGGCGCGCGTCCAGAACTGAAGAGCAATACTTAGAACTACAGAGAGGGAATATCCATCCACTGCTGACGTCTTAGATAAGCACATAATCTCACTTGTAGAGGAGGTTCCCATACCCTTCCGAGAACGGACGTGGTTTAAAGTGGTGCCTTGTCCTTTCCTTTCGGTTTTCGTGTTAACTTCCTCCTCGATCCTGTATGTGCAACTAGTTGACAAATTTCAAAATATATTCGTTGTGGATCTTAGAAGGTCTTATCATCACGCTGTATCTTTATTATCTTTTCTTTATTATATAGCATTTATTACTGTCTTTTATACGAGGATTTCTTTATGTGGATATTGATACTCGAGACCACACTGCCCATATCTTCCTCAGGCAAATATCTCTGGATTTCTGTGAGTTGCTGCGAGGTGTTGCTTTCAGCGGTTAGGGAGCGTCTAACTTGTTTATGGCTTGGGTATAATTGGTTAGCCCCAGGCGAGAGTGTGTTTACTGCTGACACGTGTCTCATAAGTTTCGATATCCTATTTAATATTTGAGGATGATATTTTGTAAAATATTCAGTTGTACCAAAGCTGGTAGATCATACTTAGGGATGTGTAGGAGTGAATTCAGAGGTTGTATGTACGTGCTCAACCAATAGAGAATTGGGTATGAAGTTAAAGACGATAGATAGGTTGATAGACAGATAGATAGAGTAGGTTGATAGACAGATAGATAGACATAGATATATATAGATAGACAGAGACAGAAGCGTATGTTATCATATTTTACCAATCACTTATTTTCCATCCTCGTATATATGTTACACATCATCACAGTAGGTCATCGTATTTTCTTGCACAGTCTCGTATCGCTGCAGCCGAGCGGCAGCAAACAGAAGTAACAGTGAACTGTCACGCCCAGCCGCCGAGCTCCATCCACTCGGCCCCTTAAGAGCATGGTAAACAGAGGTTCCTAAGGCTGGAAGGGTAGGATCTTCTGGGAGCTGTTTAGGATGCGGTTGACTCGAGTCCATTATGGAGGGTAGGCCCTTCCGGGAAGCAATTATGTTAACAGTTCCAGGAGTTACGAGGTCAGTAACTTGGGCACTGAGGATGGAGGGCAGGGAGGTGTCTTCTGCGGTAGTGTAGCAAAAGACAGGTAGACGGTCTCAGGAGAGAAAAGAAAGAAGAAAACTGTACTACAGAAGACAAAGGGAAGTTCTACGCAACAAAAGAAAATAGAAAAGAAAAAGAAAACTATATCAAAGAGGAGAGGGTGAATTCTCTGAGGGGAAAAAGAATGGAGGAAGGTTTTAAGTTAAGTTACTTAAAAGATTTTTATGTTGTACCTTTTGCAGTCGAGATGCTGGATGTAATCATCACACTGTTTGTCTGTCTGTCTGTCTAATCTCGTGTCTGTCAACATGTTTTGTCCACACCGCTTCTCTATCTAATGTAGGTGACACCTGAAGTCAAATATAGATCATCCGCAGAGTAAGAAATAAAAGACGTGTTGAAAAGGATTCGAGCTACGCTTCCATTTAAAGGATTCGAACCACGCATCCATTTATCTTTGTCTCTTATATCTCGAGTTCTAGTTTCTGGTTATTTGCCTCACCGAGTCATGCTGGAATTTGATTAAACTCAGTGAGATGACTTATTTTATCGGTCCTTGGTTCAAATTTCAAGATGACGGCGAATGACACCTCATTTTTCAGTGCAAATAGGTCGAGATATTCAATTTCCGGTCACAGACTTTTTGTTAGATCGTGTTGGACTTTCATTATTATTTTTGAGATTTGATGATTTTGAAATAATTCGACCCTTAGTCGAGCAGAGGCTCTTAACATTTTCGGTCTGAGCTCCACATTCGAAAGGAGAATAGTGAATGATTGCCCCAGTGTTCTCGTACCTACCATACCCGGAATATGGGGATTGCTTCGTGCCCTTATCCATACCACATCCATGCCAGCTTTGGGTGTCGGGGGACATCTGCCCTTTTCACATATCCGTCTTTTTTATTCCCGTTTGATCTCACGTCCACAATAGATTTTTAGGTTGATTTGAGAGAGGAGCTTTGAATTTAAACTTTTAATTTCCTTAATCCTTGATTTAGGTGTGCAGTCATCTATATTTACGACAAGTGAATCGTTCTCTATTTGAGTATCTAGAGATTAGGGATGGATGACCTTCTCGTGTCCTATTTCAAGACGGAAATTGCAAGAGTCTGCAGAAAAACACGAGGTAATATGTGGTGGATTGTAAAGTGTGTGTCTCTTTTCATTTACTCCACGTAGTAAGTCAAATCATAGCTCAAGAGAAACAGGAAAAATGGTTATTGGAACTCTCCCTATTCAGGGGTCATCAGTAATACCAGTTTTAGACTTGTATTACTTGCTCGAAGTTGGAAGATGATGATGATTAGGTTTTTTTTTTTTTCAGACGTCGCGTCTAGACCTCGACGCCACGTCTCGTTCAGCCTCAGGCTCTCATAACACCTGTGGCCGTTGAGGACCTCTCGTCGTCTGCGTTTGTTGACGGGGTCTTAAGCTCTGTATTTGTCGTCACAGACGACCCGGTCAACTGAGTTGATATGACAGCCAATGCATGATGGATTTAATCCTCGCCCGTTCAGTGCAGTGGGTAAGATACTGGTTAAGTAGATCATCTAGTAAGTGTTTGAAGTGAGGCTGTGGGAGAGTGCGGATGGAAATAGCGCGCACACACACACACACACACACACACACACCACATAGATTTTAAGAATGTGGGAGATATTAAGTCTTATAACGTCGTTATGCAGGCTTGATTATAAAATCAAAGATCGTTTTATAGATATACTGGAGAATTTGTCTCCCTCCCACTATACTTCCCCTTCTCTCTGTCTCTCTTTGTCTATCTACCTCCGTCCGTCCTTCTTTCTCTCTGCCACTGTTTCTATGTTCCTGCCAAAGAAGAAAAAAAAAAGAAACGAACAAAACTGATGATGCAGTTGCAGAAGCAAAGTATAAGCGACGGCAAAGTAGCAAACATTCACAAAATGTTGTATATGATCACACCAATACACAAACGTAGGTCTTTGCCCATCAGAGAATATAACAGAAACAGACAAGCACATATGAAGAGGCATTACTGTCCAGTCAAACAGCGAGCGGTATGACAGTGAGAACATTCACAAATAGGCAGAGAAAGCGGCTGATGGTACTGTGTTCAAGAAGCAAAGTTGAATACCAATTAAACATGCTGAAGAAGATAAGCTGGTAAGAATCTAGAAGCACTTTATAAGTAAGATATAAGGAACGGAGAGCCTGAAATACTAGGAAAGGCTACAAGAACCGCAACTGTACAGCTCTGGAAAAAGGTTGATCTTATGTAATATGCATAAAAGCAAGTGGGTCCAAACTTAATATTTTGGAACTGAATGACGCGCGAATGAAAAGGAACAGTGATGAAACCTATAAATTATTTCAGGAAATACATTGAAAAAGCTTCAAGCACAAAATTATACATACGTGACTGCCGAGCAGGGAAAATTGAGAGACTCCTCAATATTCTACCACATGGGATCAGAAATTTGATTGGAGTGAGCGTCTGGCAAAGTCCTTGATCAGCCAGACGTGGGTAATTATACTCACGTGTGTTGCAGCAGAAAAGAAAATAAGATAGGTTAGGTTAGTGTCTCTACGGTTAGTGCTTCTCGCTAGCCCCGTCTCCCACCAAAACCTCGTTGTAAGTACTCGTAGGTAGGTCTCTCTCTCTCTCTCTCTCTCTCTCTCTCTCTCTCTCTCTCTCTCTCTCTCTCTCACGCCTTGAGCAAATCGCTTCCGGCTCAGCACACGTGCTCATCAAAGATGTCACTTTAGTAAGTCTCCTGGTTGGCCTGTTAAGCTTTCCCGATCAGTAGTTTTGATTAGTTTCCTGTCCTTCTACCTTGCCTGGTTTATAGTTTCCTGTCCTTCTACCTTGCCTGGTTTATAGTTTCCTGTCCTTCTGCCTTGCCTGGTTTATAGTTTCCTGTCCTACCTTGCCTGGTTTATTAACCCAAAAATGCAGGTATGTACTCCCTCTGCCTAGCTAAGGGAAATTTACCACCTTAGCACCTAACCCTCTTACTACTACTACAGGCCTCGAGTCTAGTCTCTCGAGCTACACTTTTGAGAGTGACCCTTGAAACGAATTCTTTACTCGGTCTTTTATGCTCATTTCATTCTCTTAAGTCAGGTCATGTGTTTTTTTTTCCCCATTAAAGTCCAGCTCAAAGGCAAGGTCGTCATACCCAAGGGTCGTACTTGATGTCGCCAAGTCGTTCTCAAAACTTGTACTTTCCTACTTAGAAGTTGTTCTTCCGCACTAAATTATTGTACAGTCGTGCTCAAAGGACGTCCCGTCGTGCCGATGGGTTTACGCCTCCGTTGTCGTTCTGTCGTGCTAAAGGCTCTTTACCATCATGCTCATGGGTCTTGCCATCGTTATTAAGTGTAGCACCGTGGGATGCAAGTGTCGTACCCACCGTCGTGTTTCTGCAGGGGGTCGCGCCCTTCGTGCTAATGGGTCTTCCTGTCGTGTTTCTCATCGGTCGCGCCGTCGTGCTAATGGGTCTTACTGTCCTCTTTCTCATCGGTCGTGCAGTCGTGCTACAGGGTCTGTAGAACACGCAGTCGGACGATCTGTATGTAGCCTCTGGGGAAACTAGAATAGAAGAGAAAAGGTGAAAAAAGGTTTTGGGTGCACAATTTGGGAAGACTGCCGCCATAGCTGCCGGTTACTCACATCCCAATATTGAAGACGGACGCCTTCCAGGCTCACCTTCCATTCACATAATTCCAGGTCTTTTCCTCCGGAGTCCTTCTCTTCTGGAATCGGAATTTTCATCCTGTCAGTCCTCGAGATTTTTTGTGCCTTCTCAACTCTGTGTGTTTGCATCAATTTTGTTGTTCTAATTGTTCATATTAGTAGGTTTCTTGTCTTTGTTTAGCTATTTCGTTTATTTTACTTTTTCCCTAAAATTGTAATTCTTTCGTACTAGAATATTTCCGCTTTAAAGTTCTGTACGTTTCTCTTGTCTTTTTACTTTTCCTTTCGATTTTTTTGCTTTAGTGTTTGTTGTTTGATCTCCAGCCTCCCCTTTTCTTCATTATATATATATATATATATATATATATATATATATATATATATATATATATATATATATATACTGTAGTTTTATGCTTTTTCCGGCACTTATGTACGGTCTTTATTTATATAAATTTCCTTTCAGCATTCTCTACTTCACTTTGCATTCTTTTCAGTTACTGAATAATCTTTATTCACTTCTTTTTACTTCCTTAATAAACTTCATTAATCTCGTTTCTTTTCATATACCATGTGTTGACCTTTAGCCATGGTTATTTCTGTAGTATGACACATCTCGCTTTACCAGGCTTCATTTCAATTCCCTCATTAGAACCACATAGCTTGGGTGCATTTCAGTCATATCCCGCTGATTTCTCTTAACATTCTCCTTCCTCTTTCTTGGTTTTTCTTACCTTACGCAAGGCTTCATGATCCATCTTCATTGCCCTTCTATGGGTTCCCTAATCTAATCAGTGTAAGCCAAGAACCAAGAGCTCTTGTAAGATTTGCGAACGTTAATTCAAATCGAAACACACCCCCTACCACTGCTGTCTGATCATAATTAAGAGTCATTATGGGCTTTAATTAAGAAAATTTAAAAGTTGCATATTGGTCCATTAAGGAGTTTACCTCTCTGCTGAAGAATCTTAGAAAAGAATCCATATTAATAACTTGAATACATGAGGACATAATGGTGTATGATGTAATATTCGATGAAAAGATATATGTATACATAGGATCGCTAGCAAGTTTGTGAGTGTGTGTTTGTGTGTGTGTGTGTGTGTGTGTAAGGAGAGACACATTAGGGACTTTTACCCTTTATTTGCCCTCGTATTTCGCTGCTATTTGGCTTTCGCTGAATATTTTAAGTTCCCCATATTATCTTATTTCGGTTTGTCCAGAGAAATAAACGAGTCATCTGTTTTCGCCTCCGTCTCCCTTATTCACCATTCTCATTTTTATCTCGTTTCTCTCTGTCTTATGAATCGGGCAAGGGCTTGGCTAGTCTAGCCCTGACTCGGGCAAAATCATATGGTAAGTACTTTATAGGTTCTAACACTTTTTTCTTTATCTTTTTTTCACTCATTCTTTCTGTCCCTCTTTCTTTCCAGCCCCTCCCCCCCTTCAGTTGACCTCTCTTGACCTTGCCAGCCAGTCTCCTCTGTTCAGTATTGCCTCGTAAAGTCCGTTATGGCTCCGGTGACTGTGATTGACCCAATCTCTGATTCGATGACGTCAGATTTTATTCGGTGCATGAAATTTTGCTTTCTGATTGGCTTTTGCTTCCACCACAATTTATCTAGACCCTATGTTCGCCTGTAACCAGTCAGAAATGAGATATTTTTCCTTGGCTTATGTTTCTCAATCTTTATGTAGACTATGATTAACAACCCAGTCAAACATCTGAACAACATTCAATTAGTTTTAAAAAAACAATATCTAAAAATCTTTGCATCGCTGAAAACAAATACGCGCATCTCCTTTCATCATCGCAAAAACGCCCGCAACAGTTCATTAACGTAGGCGGTGTCTCTCATGTACCTCCACTCTTGTGAACAAAGAATCATATCTGCTTTCATGCATTGTTTGGAAAGTGACCCTAATGCTTAACTTACAGCAAACAGATATCTTTAGATTCCCTTCTCCATTGTTTGTGAATTCGTTCAGCGTTTGTTATCATTGTAAATAATCTCATTAGCATGAAATGGGCAAAAAATTCCTCTTTCTCAATTAATTGTATGATAAAAACAGTTATATTTCCCTTCCTGAATGTGTAATCAAAGTCCCTTTCATTTTTACTGTAGAGTTAAATCAGTTAATCCACTTGTGGGTCCCCAAGTACTGGTTAAAGCGCTAAGTGCATCTGAATACTGACTTAAAAATGCATTTATACAATATTGCCTTCACGTAGTACTAGTCTTAAACTCTCTCTAGCTTTATTTGTATATTTTATTTTTTTACAACCACAATTAGTTTGACTACCTTTGATATTAAAAGAACGTCAGTTTATGAAGCGTCTTTTATACTCATCTAAGGGTACTGGACTCAGCAAGTCTGTACTCTTAAATCCTTAAAAGTGAATTCATAATAGTTGATGAGATCTTACACCTTAATTAGAGTAATTACGGGAAAAAAAGTAGATATTGAAGGCAGGAACTGAAATAGAAAGGAAATTTGAGTTTGCAAAAATGACACAGAATAAAGAGAACAGAAACACTACGTTCTCCGGCAGAAGCGTTAACTATACATTGTGGCGAAGATTATCGCTTCGGGAGAGAGCGCAACTTTTTGGTAGTCATTACATTATGCAAAAGATCAGTGGTGAATTATCTAAGCTAGAATTAATATGGTCAGGTTGTTCAAGGCGATACCGTCCAAGAGACAGTTGCTGGTGCTGGCTCGCATTGCATTCCTGAATAGTAAGATCTAGATGGTTTTTATATAAGCTGGTTAACGGTAGTCAGTCTTTTAGGTGCTTGAAGCTGTTGCTTTATGTCGAAGAATCAATGTCGAGTGACACGTATTGGCGCACCGGGAAAAGAAACAGGAGATAATACTCCTTGAGGAAGAAATTGGCTTATATCTTAATTGGAAAGTAGCATTCCCTCATCAAGCTGAATTCCAGGAAGATGATGCTCACCCATAGATAGCCGATAAAGTCGGATGTGTCAGTCAGAAGGCGATATCCTTGATCCTGGGCATGACTTTCTATAGTCTTTTTGAGTTGGATATAACACCTGTAGGGAAAGTATATCAAGTTTCAGTAGCTGTAGACAGCCAGGAACTGGGACTACAAGTAATACTGTCAGTGCAAAATGATTCCTCTGACTTTTTTTATAAGTTGTTTAATCATTAATTTTCCAACGATTCCCAAACTGATGAGAGAGAGAGGAAAAAAGATAACAAAAGAAATTCATCCGCATTAAACGAGTTGAAGTTCCCCTTCAAGGAGCAGCCGAAGAATTTCATCTAATACCTTAAGAAGTTAAGGAGTGATAAACATGGTTCTCCTGCTAGGAAATTAACAAAAAATAATCAAATGTCTAAACCATCCACTAGTCGGTAGTATGATTTCCTCCAGTTCAACGCCCATATATCCATCTTATTTTCTTGTTTCTTGTTATTTACTGACTAAAATCTCTTTGAGCACACACACACACCTTCGTGAATTTTAATAATTCGTTACCACTCTTCAGGTCCGTCGACTTTCCTGATACCTGATCTTGCATGAAATCCAATCCTAAAAATACCCACTCTCGCTGATCTGCGACCCATCCAATCTGATCCAATTACTATTTTCAATATCACTCTCAAATCCCCACTCCATATCCAATATCAGATTAAAACTCGCAATCTCTTTCCCATAATCCCGGCTGATAGGAGTTGAGTGCAGCACAAGAGGCTGGTGTAATAAGGATTTTTATTAAGGTGTTAAATGCTACACGAGATTACTTTCGAGTGCTTAATATGATTCAAACATGAGATCTGTAGCCACAAAACTACGGTCTTTTGAAGCCAGGGGAATAGTGTCATTCCCTTAGCAGTGGGTCTTCAGGAATAGAATTCTTAGGGACAAAATAATGCTGTATAAATTCGTAGAGGAATCATTTTTCTTTTACATCTTGGGAACAATTCGCTTTTATCCGAGTATGTTAATTCTTATGTTTTATTTACTTTTGAAGTGACTTTTCCAGTGATGATTTCCTCTCGGAGACTGGAGATATTTAGTATCATATAGCATTTGATCCCTTGGGTCACATAGTGTCTTAGATCTTGACCTTCCTTCTACCTTGAGATGAATTACATCATGGACTTTATCCTCTGTCTCCAACTGGGAGTTATAGGTCATCTAATACCATATTGGCTGAATGGTCTGGTTTATAGTCTTAAGGTTTTGAGCTAGGTCACTGCAGTTATAGATTTTTCCATTTTTTTTTTTTTTTTGTGTGTGTGAGTGACAGGAAGATTATGAAGAGAAAATGGGAAATGAAGAAGAAGGAAAAGAGAAAAAGAAAAGAAGAAAAAGGAAGGAAGAGAGGAAAAGAAATGGAGATACACATAAGGCATTGGCCGTAAAAGCACACACTCACGCACAAAGTAGACTTATACAGAAAGGATGGTACATAAAGAGACAGACAGAGACATATGCAGAAAGAGACCCATACAGACAGACAAAAAATGAAATTGTTTAAGGGAGAGAATTAGCGCAAATGTGTGAAACAAAATAGGGGGGGAATAAGGAATCTATATAAAAGCCATACATATGGGGAAAGGCCCTCATCATTGTAACATGTAGAGAAGCGGTGCCTACTGTTGCTACTGACGGAGGTGCGGGTCCAATCAATTAAATGCAGGCCCCTCTACCTCCTCTCATTAGCCACACCCTTCCACCATCCCCATATCACCCATTTCCCCCTTTTTCATGTCTCTTCTCACCCTTCCTCCCTTCTCTCCTCCCCCACTCGACGCTCCCTGATCACCCATTGTGTCTTTCTCGTCAGCAGTTAGGGAAATCGAGACCACACACACACACGAAACCGTAAAGAAGTTCCAGTATTCGAGAATTTTCGTGTTCAAAGACCAGCTTCATGTCGGGGGTTCGTGAAGCACACACGCTCAAAAAAGAGTTTTCGAGGCCAAGGCTGGCTTTCATCGCGTGACCCGAATGGGTTTCGTGCAACTTAACTTTTCTTGGATACGAGCCGATCTGTTTGATGTGTTGTCAGACTCCGATAGATACATCGTCATTCTCATAAGTATCTGTAGACTCTCACGCACACACTCACACACACACTTTTCTGGTACTTTTATAGAATAGGAGAAGTGCGTGATTAAAATGATGAGACCATAGATGGGAGCAGCATACAGAAGTTAAAAAGATATATGGAAGAGAAAGTTCAGGAGAAGGAGTCCCACGAGTGTACAACTCCCTCCCCATACATTTTGAGTACCTAGGTAGTTACGTACGTGCACGAACATACATACGCATACGCAGAACATAGATGCAAATGCACACATACACATATGCACGTGTTTGTGTGTTTGTAAATGTTTTTAGTTTTGTGCTAGCATTTGCCTTAATATATGTACTTTTCAGGGTATATATTTAATTACCCATTTGTAATGCACGGGGGATGAGTGTTACGCTAGTGAGTCACCATCTCTTGAACTTTCTGCACTAAAACACAGCATGTTAAACTTTCGTTAAGTTGCCATCATTAAGAATTTCTTCACTTTCGTTATCCCATTCAGCTGCTACTTTTATGCTATAAAAGTATGTATTCGTGTCTTTTTTTTCTGAGCAAGTATTGTGCTGAATGTCATATAATGGCCTGTAAATGTCCTGTCTTTCCATCTTGCGACACCTGCACTGCACTCGGTTTACATCATCATCAGTCTGGTTCGAGGCATTCTCACAGTTCTTCTATCCTCGTTACATTACCTTTACTCGGGTTGATTTTCATCAGTCAATTATCGGGTTAGTTTTGTTTTGGAGTGTTTCTTGGTTCCCTTTTAAGTTGACTGAATCA
This sequence comes from Panulirus argus, assembly GCA_038088735.1. Taxonomy (NCBI): domain Eukaryota; kingdom Metazoa; phylum Arthropoda; class Malacostraca; order Decapoda; family Palinuridae; genus Panulirus; species Panulirus argus. The sequence goes on from JAYMFT010034292.1 coordinate 11,991, forward strand.
CCCTCTCCTTCCTTTTTTTTTTCTTGGGATCACCCGCAGACATGTTCATGTAAGAGGACAGTCTTTCTTTGATGTGATTTACGTTCAAGAAAAACAATGTTCCTGCAACAGAGTCCTGTAGTACACCAGCGTTACACGTAATCCTAACCCCTTTCGAGGTTTTTCGAACAAGCTTACTTTGTTCCTTTCCCATTAATATTTTTTTTTTTCCCCGTCCATCGAAGGAGTCGTTCCCTTGTTCCTACCTGAGGATCCAGCTTGTTTACCAACCTCCTTTTTGTAGCATGTTGTCAAAAGCTCTCTGGCAGACAAGGTGCGGGCATTCCAGCCATCCTTCTCTCTCGTCTGAATCGGAGATCACACGCTCATAAAAGTCGAAGACGGTTTATCGGGATGCCCTCCCCTTCCGAGCCTGTGTTGTCTCTCGCTCCATTTACTGTGTCATAATTCTTTCCGTTGTTTTAAAGGCCACATTCATCAAAGAGGCTGATCTGTAGTTCAAGTATTGTACGTTCTTTTAAGATAACGTGCGACATCTCACTCTCTGGGTACTTTCCCTTCCTCCAGTGACATCTTTGGAGGAACATTTCGAGCGGCATGTCGAAAGTGTGTCCACTTCTCCTGCACATACGGACAGATTCCGTCAAGACCGTGAGGTTCATAAGGCCAAAAGCATTCAGCAGCCAATGCCTTCTCAAGAAAACTCATTTTTTTCCAATTTATGTATATGTGTGCATTCATATACATACTGCATGTGTACATACATGTTTGTATGTTACGAGAGGTGTGTCATACCGATATATCGTCACAGATTGGTCTCACACACCGATAAAGATCGGTATTTTTATGCAAGTAACAATCATCTGCCGCCTGTAACATATGACGCAGGAACGTGTTTACTCCAAAGCTCTCATCCTTTCCTGTCATTATAATGTCTGATAAACTCTGTAGATATTTGTTTTTCATCTGATTACGAGGTGCAAATAAACAAGGGGACGTCATTAGCAGTGACATGTTATTAGTATTATTAGTATGCTCAAAGATCAGTGTATATATGAAGTGTGTGTGTGTGTGTATGTAATTACCAGTTTGCACTGAAAGACAGAGAGGGAGTTTTGCACTCGGGGGTCCCCCTGTCTCTTGAACTTTCTGTCCCTGTGAAAAAGTTTTTCCCAATAAGCAGAGCTGGCACGTAGCGCCCTCACCCCAGAAAAATTTACAATCACCGAACGAAGAATTGCGTGGGTTACATGCCGTCGAGTGTTTTGTATATATTATAAGCTGCAGAGAATGTGTGGTTGTGGAATGAATGCTATATATATATATATATATATATATATATATATATATATATATATATGAACATAGACAGCTACATAGCTATAAGACATTTTCCATCCATGGTATTCACCCCAGAAATCACAACCACGAATCGTTGTTTTTTGTTGATGTTATAAGCCCCTTTCCTTATCGTCGTTTTACTATTTTACCTTCATTTAATGTTCGCGTTGGCCTTTTATGAGTTTGAGTGTCGTCTTACGTGTGTCTTTGTTCTTTCGAGTGTCTTTCTATGTCAGTGGGAAAATCCTTTTTACTTTTTTCTTCCTCTCTTGAGTGTGGCTTGGGTATAAAGGCAGAGCGTCCAGCCCTTTCAGAAAGCCCAGGGTAGAGACGTGATCATCCTGAGGCAGTGATGATCAAATTGCCCGTTACATAAAGCTCGAACGTCTGGGATGAAGTCCGCCAACACCCACTGACCTTCGAAGACAAGCTGTCGTGTATTTATCTATCTATCTATCTATCTATCTATCTACTTGGGTATCATGTACCTGTCTACCATCTGCCTATCTGTCTACCTGTTTGGCCGTCATGTATCTGTCTACCATCTGTCTATCTGGCTATTTGGCTATCATATAGCTATCTGTCATCTTTCTAAATCTGTCTGTCTGTTACTTGATTCTCCCGCTAGCGTCCTGTTAATAGGAGACGGAAGCAGTAGTACAACCGAACGTGGATAAAAAAAATTTTCTTAATGGCAGCAGGGCGTCAGGACTGGTGTCTCCAACACCCGTCTTGCTTATAACGGGACGAACGGGTGTTCCTGCAACATCATCAAGTCTGTATATCTGTCTGTCTATTTACAAGTTTGTCTGTCTATTCAAATATACGATTAACACACACTGTCTTCTGTGTTCAGGACACTACTCATCTCTGCAGTACTTTCAAAGAGCGGTTCAGCATGAAACAGGACCCGTTCATGCCCAAGGTTTGACTTAATTTGTACGTTGTACGCTCGCCTCACAGACACAAACACACCTCACCATATTTCTCAACCTGTGGCCTCGTTCAGTGGACGTAGACACCGTTGAAGGAGTTCCTCGGATAGGAAATTAAGTATATTTTACATTTACAAGCGAGATTGGACGAAGAACGCTAAGTGGAGAAATGAAGAGGCTCGGCATATATACGTAAAATTTACGTAAAATATACAGTGTACATATGTAAACTCATTGACACGAATCTATGTGCTGGACGTTCGGTCAAGTTATGATGTCCTTCGTGTCTGTTGCGAGGTCTGGAAGAGAAATAAAGATGTCAAAAATGTGACTGAATCTCTTGAGCTTCTTAAATATTTTTTTTTTTTTTTCCCGTCTGGTACTAAAACATTGAACTATTCCAGAGTTCTAAGATTTTAGTTTGCCTACAATAGAAGCTTGGGCAGTTTTGTTTCCGTTTGTATTTGGTTGGAACTTCAACAGAGAAAACAGTTGCTGGAAAATGTTCACCATGAAACACTGTATAATGCAAAACTCTCCATCAGAGTCGTCAGATACTTTAATGTGCAATCGAAGAGGATTTAGATTCGTAACTGATCGAAGTTCCACCTAAAAAGCGGTTAAGTTTGGCCTGAATCTTCTTTATCACCATTTACATTTTTTTCTTTAAATAAATGTGATGAGCATTTTCCTCTACGCAGCAGATCATGAAAATGCCATTGAAATGTAAGGTGTATTGATCACATGATGTCATGTGTCAGAAGAAGATTAAAAATCCTTTCCAGAGATGATTTTTTTCTGTTAATGGTCAGATCCTTGATGTTATAAATTAGAACGCCCCCTTAGTCAAAGGCAAAGAAACTACGACGAAAAGAGCTATAATCAGATTTGAACAAATATTGAAAAAATGAGCAAAAATAGTAAATATTTTTCATTCTTTTTTTAAGGAAACATTAAAAAAAAAAGAATATGACATGCTTTTTAGATTTCAAAAAATATTTTCCCTAACATATTGGGGGCAGTGAAAGAATTACTCTAATCTCCTTAGGAGAGAGAGAGAGAGAGGGGGGGGGTTGTTCATTATGTTCAAAACTCGAAAGACTTGAATAACAGCTTTGTATAGGGCAGTGAAATCCCCGTAAGAGGCTTATTACTTTTATATCAACTAAAGTTCAGGGTTATTTAGAGTGGAATAGAAAATGGGAGGTAGGGTGCTTGGAGTAAGCATATAATTACGTAAACTCATTTTTACATAAAGAGGCTTACATGATGATGTATAGTCTCATTGATCTATGATCTCGTATAGCTGTGTGCTTATGTATGTATACATACACAGATATACGTATAAAACCTCTTTATGCAGATAGATACGGTTATGTAAAGTGGTAGGTTTAAAAAAATAGATTTTCAAATTTGTGCATTTCCGTGAGCATTTGCGCAAAAAGACATGCACGCTGTGCACACAAATTTGCTCACACACACACACACACACACACACACACACACACACACACACACTATATATATTGGAGGAAGTGAAGTGTTTTAGATATCTGGGAGTGGATTTGGCAGGAAATGGAACCATGGAAGCGGAAGTGAGTC
>JAYMFT010034303.1:0-15867 GCA_038088735.1 Panulirus argus
CTCTCTCTCTCTCTCTCTCCCTCTCTCTCTCTCTCTCTCTCTCTCTCTCTCTCTCTCTCTCTCTCTCTCTCTCTCCACACCTGTCATCAAGGCATCTCATGTCAGACAAGCTACTTGTCATATGAACGGACCTCCGATGACAACGTGTAAAAAGCCACTCGATCAATCCTCTCAAGGACTTCCGAGTACACTTAGGGCCAGCTATGCGTAACTGAGCAGCTCCTCTGCATCCCACGCACACACACACACCCGTCCTAGGCAGGGGGTCTCAGAGTAACACCAGAGACGAAGAAATGTATTAGAATTATCACAAATGAAAGTCTGGTCCATTGTCCCTGACTTACGCTTCTCAGGTTCTTATTTACGAATCAGCGTCAAGACGGTAACCAAACACAGTAGTGTAGAAGTAAGATGGATGTTGCTGTATCTGATAAAACGAACCACCTTAGATGTAAAGGAATCTTGCCAGTTTCGCTTTCCTTCACTTAAGAAGGCCAAGTTGCAAGGACTTTCATGGATAGAGAGACCACATAGGCCACAGACACCAAGCGAGATGGCCTGAAAAGAGATGCAGTCCGCTTAAAAGCAGTGGAAGGTTCGTCACGCCTCTTTCTCAGTAACCACCTCGATGGTTCTGACCAAACCTCGTAGGATTATTCCTTATACGGGATGTGTTTTTAAGCCACCCGTCATCCAGAGTTGGCTGTTTCATCCTTGCTTGGGGAGTGAGTCTCCTGGGTTCCCACGCAGTTCGTGACATTTATTTGACGTGATTCATAAAGGAATTAAAAAAAAAATGCCATCTCATTTCAACAGCAGAATTGCCATCTCACCGGCAAATGTCATGGCTAAAATAAGAAAATGTTGATTGTTCTCATTTCTTTAAACGCCTTTTGGAAAAAAGGGATGGCTTGTACCATCGTCTTTAAAACGCACATTATTATGACGTAAGGCTATCCAACTAGCCAAAAAACGCCGGACTCACAATGAGTCCTTATTACATTTTTCATTCTACTGTACACAGACGAGCTATTATTAACAATGATAACCTAAATGACCTTCATCAGTGGCGCTAACTAGATCCATTTATCACAATTAACCCCATCTTGAATACGAGACTCAGTCAGTGCCTACCGTAGAAACATACGCTGCTGAAATGAACGTCTTCAGCTTTAAACACTTGTAAGTGCCCTGAGGTAAATAGAAGCGGTTGGAAGATGACAAGGTAACATTACACGACCCACCTAGAAAAAGACAGAAAAAAACCCTTTTGTAACTCAGCCATTTACCACACAGCTGCAGAAGACTCTTTAGGCAATACTGGGTTCCACAGATGTATTCTTGCCAGTTTACACAATAGCTGAGGGAAGAGATCTAGTGTGTACTACTGGAATGAGGTCGTCTGAGGTGAAGGAATCGAGGCTTACGATGAAGCCTCTTGAATATTAAAGATCTTTCACATTCCACAGTCCCAAGGGAGGTGAAAGGGTCGGACAGCTTTGAAGCTAAATAGGCTTCACTGTGTCCGTGATGAGATTATAACCCAAGAGAGAAAGAATCAGGTTTAAGGGCATTTCTTTCTTCGGTGGAGTTGATAAAGGAATGGACATACGCTCCAGTAAACTTCTCTCTAGACTTGTTTGTAGACGTCGTTCATGAATCACAAGATTCAGTGAGCAGCGGTAGATGTGGTTCATGAATTACACGACTCTCTTTTGAACAGGAGCAGAAGCTGTGCGCGAATCATAAGAATCTTTGAACAGCAGTAAACGTTGTTCACAAATCACGAGTTTCTGTGAACAACAGAAGTCGAATGAACTATTTCTGAGAAGCACGTTATAAAATCCGCAGTGAACCAGGGCATATTCTGTGGAAACGGAGCCTTTGCTGATCTGCACCTGTGAGGTGCGCACACGCACCCCCAGACCGAAGGTTGATATGATTACAGGTGAGGGAGGGAAGTGAGTGGCCAGATGTTCCCAGCCTTCAGTGCAGTAACCAGACTTGTGTGAATTCTATCATCACAACGTTTCCTAGATATCAGAAAAGAGACCAAGATTCGCAAATTCTATCATAACGTCTTTTTCGTTTTATTTAAGTGGTTCGACTGTAATGGCATCACGTCGACAAGTACGATTTACTAGGAAATGTATTGCCTTAGGGAAGTTCTTGAATGTCAGTCAACGACAAGGAAATACGATCAGAGAGTTAGCCAAGCACCTAATACACACACAGACACACAGACACACACACACACACACACACACACACACACACACACACACACACACACACACGTGTCTAGCCCCGTTACCTCCTATGTCGCACTCATCTGTGTTAGCACCTACAACACCTGTGCGTGGTGCTATGCTTGCGTCTACCACACACACACACACACACACACACGTCTGTTGCTACGTTATGTTCAACCCCTGTACATCTTGCCTTACTATGGATGGAAATAGAGGTTTTCACAAAACGTCACTCTGTACAAGGCATGGATGTTCTCATCCGCTTCTCACAACTGTGGGAAATGCACATTTCCACACAGCCCTTCGCTAGAATTATAATCCCCGTTGAAAATGATCTTCATGATACGGAAACTCTGGAATTATTCGAATTATAAAGATCTTGTGACAAGGTACATTTACTTATAATCAACCACCACCCGTTCTTGGAAATGTGACTAGGTAGATTTACTCATAATCTACCAACCATCCATTTTTGGGAATGATATTTACGTACACAAGCACTTTTAGAAGTGAATCATAAGGATCTTATGACAGTATAAATCTTACTACCATCTACTACTAACCCCACTTGTAAGCACTTAAGACGTTCCTTTCCATGTTACTTACCTTTAAGGTGAGACCACTCAGGCGGTTCCGTGACTACTCTCGTTTCTGATACTTCGTACTCAAGGAACATGAACATCACAGCGCCCAGGACTAGGAACAGGGCGTAGACAATGCACAAAACGAGTGACTGGCGAGATTCCATCCTCAAAAGTGGTTTGATCGGTAAAAAAAAAAATTAAGCTCCAGTGATATTTTTACCCCTGGATGTGAGCAACTCTCTCATGAGCTGACGGGGTGTTGAGGTTTCACTTGTATCCAAGGGGTACGAAGAAAAGTCTTTTTTTTAGAGCGAAGTTCACTAAGTATCTTTCATCATGCCATCTCTCCATCGGATGACTGGAAGGCAAGCACGTGCGTGAACTCAAGCAGCTAGGAGCGTGCACGCGCTCCTCACAGCGTGGCTCCCTCACGACTAGCCTCAGTGTGTGAGAGAGTGTGTGTGTGTGTGTGTGTGTGTGGCTCACGCCGCAATACACTCGCTGCCTTGGCTCATTTCCTGTCGACTATCGCCTCCTGTAGGGGTGCCCAAGGGTTAACGCTGGTGCCGACGCTGTTCAGCTGGGTGTCCATAGAAGTTGGCGGGAGTCCTGACTCATGTGTAATGTCACACAGCGACCAGGGGGATGCAACTGGAGTCTGGGTGAGCCTTGTGGCTTCTCAGACACACATACTAGTTTGGCAGCCGCGGGTGTTGCCGACTGCTGATTTCTCCAGCCATATGAGCTGTCCCTCTGATAAATTGAATTACTTTAGAAATCATCTCTCCTTACACTTCAGCCGTAGATAGGGTTCTACTCAAGTAATATACGTTGGACATGAAGCTGTCCGATGGGGAGAAAATGGGTGACCGGCACCTGAGCTAGGTGTGTGGGGGGGAATGGGGGAGGGGGTCCCCCAACTAGCTTGGAAGATGACAGGAGTGTGCACCGCGAGGCTCACAGGCAGGTGAAGTCACACTCCACTCAAGGCAACATCCCCTTGACTCATACCTCCAGTATTTGGTGTGAGAGAACCTCGCATGGACCTCAAGATCAGAATAAATCGACCACAATTAATCATTTTGAATATATCACAATGGTGACACGTTAACGAGTTATGAAAAGACAGTAAGAACACCTGGAAGCAATTTAGGATTTGATATAGTAGCTCGATTAATAAGCATAATGAAGATAATCACTTTGAAAAAACCTTTTCTTTTGTTTCGTATAACGTTCAACGACAGGAAGCACAGACGGAAATACACATCTTTCAGATTTAAACTACGCTTCAAATGGCGCTTCTCTGTATCTTTTTAAGGTCTTTAACGAGGCTGAGTCAAAGGTTAGAGTCGTGACCTCGTCCTCATGGTATTATGCCTCACTACTCTGCTCTCAAAACTTCCTAATCTTCTTTTCTAATATAACTAACTAATCTAAGAATAAAGGAATAGAAAGGATGCTTCCATGCTATTTATGTGTTAAAGTTTTGAAGGTTAATTCAAACTGGGTCAAAAAGACTTGCCAAGGCCTTCACTGAAAAGATGAATGGATTTTCGGCAGGTGCAAAGACTTTCTAATGCAGGCAGAATGCATATGAAAATGAGCCATTGCATCACGCAAGGCAGTGGGTGCTAGGTCATCGTGCGACCTTTACAAATGACTACAAGCAATCACACAAGCAATCACACCCACATTGTGCTCAGTGCTCCTTCTCCTCTACCTGCATTATAAACAAGTTGATTGGATCCTTATTGTGAAGGTCTAATAGCTCACGCACATCCTCCATTCACTAATACGTCTGTCCGGTTCCTATTGCCGGGCATCTCATAGATTACAGTCACTGCATTGCGATCTACCAGTCTAAAGGATTACGGGTTCGAGTCCCATACGGGGCAGCCGGTTTACAGCCGACTAAGTTGTTGGTCATCCCTATTGGGGTTGGCCAGTAAGCAAGGGTGTGTATATGTGTGCGTTTACATACAAGATTAATGCATGGCCTGTATATTAGGTTAAGAGAAGGGGCAACACGAATGTAGAACTTTCTCCTTATGGCATAAAAAGTAACCTCAGAGAGCAAATCGACTTTTAAACATCGGTCCCTAAACTGTTAACGTAGTTAATATAGTTTTTGTGTTGCCATTAACTTCTGACTAGATATATAAGTATGTCCAAGAGATCTTAACTCTGAATCCATAAACTTAGCTTTAGTATTTGTGGAAACTGACTAGAATAAGTTGGTCTAATAGTCCCATACTTTTGTTTTTTTGTTGTGTATTAGTAATCATTTACGAGCAAAATGAATCTTAGCTATTCACTACAGATAAATGTCATGCAGCAATGCTCTTAAAAAAAACCCTTAAAATTCCTCATGACAACCTCGAAAGCTCTGGCAACAGAAGACCAGCACGCTACCCTCTTTCTCTCTAGCCCACATTTACGCTTGTATGGCAACCAGTTTTTGCTCACCCGAAGAATAACGCTAATTAGATGTAGTACATGAGCATCAGACAAGGAGGGCCACAGTATAGCCCCTTGTGTAACACCACCAGCCAACGAATATATATTTGACACGACTGTCAAGGCAATTAAGAGCTTCCTTACTTACTCACTAGGATACAGAACTCTGTATATGGTTTAAACTAATTAAAACCAGAGCATGAACTCATCACTGCATATCCAAGTATGTTTAGATGTTCACAGATTTCATAACCACTGCAAAGACTTGCAGTAGAGCGGTACCTACTTGTAAATGCAAATTGAAAATTAGAAGTTTCTTAATCATTACCTAGATTATCTATAATCTCACAGTCAAACAACTTGAACATATGGGTTCAAAGTTCCCTCTGTGGTTACGTAAAAGCCCTGACTTCTTTAGGATGAGAATTAAGCGTACGTACAGTCTTTAGTGAATAGGGCAATAGGGTAATAATCACATATATGTTGTCTTTTAGTACTTCCTGCATGTGAAGTATCAAGAGCCCTTTTCCAAATGTCCGTGATTATAAACTGTCCGTGTTTGTGTGTCTACCTTAGAATCAGGGTTGTCCGTACTTTCAAATAACATTTACGTTATTTGGGAATTTCGATCTCTCAGCTACCAGGGTACTTAAGGCCGTCGACGTCAAGCTACAACCACCTACAGAAGGATCTTTGAGACTACTTTTTAAGTGTTAAGGATACTTCTAAGACCACATACATCCTCACTATATATATGGCACGTTTTCACTCACACAGACCTTATAGACACACACACACACACACCCACACGCATCAACATAAAGATATAAATACGTTTGAAGATAATGTATATAGTAGTGAATATGAAACACAATAAATTATGATATTACAGTTGCTAACAACTTAAGTGTAGGAAGGTGATTATATGTACATACAACCTCTAGATATTCAGAAGTATGCTATACTTAAAAGCAAATGCTTACTGCTTCCGATTCACACATTTAACCTAACTTGTGGTAGAATTCTTTTTCCTTATGATCTTAAGATTCTGCTGACTCCCTATAAGGGAAGTGACTAGCTGCAGCAAGTGAGACAGGTCGTCCAACGGGTTCCTCCAGGTTTTGCATTTATACTTCTTTTTTTTTTATATACGCAAGTTCATGAACCAGACGCGAGCGAGTTTCTAACCTCAATGAATCCTTCTCTTTTCTTGGCATTATATTCTCGTGTGTGACTCAAACATTGAATTTTTTCGTGAGAAATGTGATAGCTTTGCAAGACGACCCTAGCAGTGTGCATGAGTGATTTTGCGCCAACTGGCTGTAAACCATTTATGATTAACACATAATAGGTATAAGAGGAGCCTTGATACTGTCTGTACCCTTGAAATACCAATACGAATTTCGTGAAAATTTTACATAAAATCAACTCTTTTCTGAACCCAGTCATCTAATACGACAAGGTTCATCAATCATGTTTCATCATGGATGACAACCTCATATATGAAACCTGGATGAATTCCGATATTTCAGAGGTATCCAAGATTATCATTAACAAGATTTTAATAAAAATTTTCTCTTTTAACAAACTTTTCACTTACAAGAGGTGGGAAAAATATCCTTGCCTATAAGAGATGGGTATAATTCACCCTCTGTAAGAATTGGGCTATATTCTCATCTCTGATAAGACCACATCTCATTGACAGGAGGACAACATCATCACTTAAAGGATACGTACACAATTTCCGCTCGCAAGAAACTGAAAAAACCCACAATATTTGTACTTTAATCTCAAATCAAATAAATGAACTTTATCTTCATTCACATGACACTGATATAACTCTCTCTTCCAGGATATGTACAATGTGTACCCATCCTCACAGCTTGTTTATTTGTGGCCTCATAACTCTCCCCTTTTACTGGAGTACTCCATAATCACTCACCACAAAGGCTTGAGCGGTTGGGAGAGAGATGAGTGTCCTTTCACGCTTCCTTCCCTACACGTATGGGAGAGAGATTCCTTCGCGACTATAAGATGAAATACCATTCCAGAGATTTACAAACCTGCAGTGCATTAGACAGCAGCAAACACTGACGATTTACAGACCTAGTGTGCATCAGAGATAGCAGACAAATGGTGATACATGTAAACTACCATACATCATGATACGTATTATACACTCGCGATAACATTATCAATATACATTATCATAAGGTATGATATCACGTGCAGACGTTATATGCGCAATGTATTGAGACTCACCTGACATTCTATTTTCATACAGGCACGGATAACGACGACGGCGTGTGTTCACCTTCCCTCAAGGTGAACATGGTCACCTTGCTAGGACAGGTTCCCCCACGCAAAAAAGTAGTTAGTAATAACATGTAACTGTGTGTTTGTCCTTCTCTACTCTGTATATCAAGGGTGCATTCGATTAAGAGATTATTACACACAACTTTCGTTTAAGTCTTCTGTTGTCTCATTATTATGTCCTTGAGCACCTGAGCACGATGGTAGGACCCTTGGGCACTCAAACATTCCAATTAGATATGATCCCTCTTTGTCAAAATGCTCAACAGTTTACAGCTTAAAGAGATTATGAAACTCTCTGTAAAAAAGAAAAAAAATAAAGTTCCTGGGCTAAGACTTACGTAAAGCTGTATCACGGTCAACAGCGTCTGGAGATCTTTAAGAGAAAAGCATTTAACTTCAAGTTGCCTACAGTGTACACGACCGTGGAGAGAAAAAGATTTATTACATAAATAAATTTGAATTCATTGCGAGAGTTGCTTTTTCTTCATATACCTCATATTACCCCCAGATAATACATGATGAGATTCGTGATCCCAAAATAATCCACATTCCTCTAACTGCAACTGAACTTTGATAGATATAAAACTAATCGACTTTCCACATTGCACGTACAGCATTCTTACACACAATTGCCCTATCATTGCTTGAGTGCTTTATCTATACAGAAACTTAAGATTCAGACGTCTTTCATCATCGTTTTATGCATGACACAAGTTCTCAAAACGTTTCTACGTGCGTGTTTTTTCACACACCAAGATTTGGTTTGTTCCTGGTCTCATACACCTTCACTTGGTTTGTTCCTGCCTTCATACACCTGCATTTCTTTTGTTTTCACTCTCATAAACTTTCATTTAGTTTGTACGTGCCCTTGTGCACCTTCGTTTAGCTACTTTGCTGCTTTGAGTTGAATAAACGGAACATTTAAAGGTCTACAGCAATAAAAGCTCAAAATGTCAATTGGGATTCATGTACGTGTTTTAAAGGTTAACTCAGACAAATTGTATAACCAGATGTTGATTGTTAATTGTTACGAATCTCACCATGACCTTCCGAAATAGACTCGTATCTATACAACCTTCTATTTCCATGTAAGATCATACGTACTTGTTTTGCATGTAAGGAGACACGAGTCAGAGTCCAGTGCATAGCTGTTCCCTGTGATCACTTCGTCTGTCTGTCCATAACACCCAAACATTTTTGGGAATACCTCATTCAAATGGACTAGATATCGAGGCTTTGATCACCAGTGAAGCTTTAGAACCAGCTATGCAAAAAAAAAAAAAAGAGAACGTCAAACACAATCAACATTAACAAAAAGACGTGATTTGGATAATGTGTGGAGAATTGTTAGGCAGAGGTCGTGAAAGTCTTCTCTGGTCTACATTCTTCTGCAAGAAGTTTGTATTGAAACCGTTAAATTCGTGATCACTTTTTATTCTGCTTGTCTAAACTTTTGGTGCATTGTCAACAAGGCATGATTGATATATATATATATATATATATATATATATATATATATATAAATGTGTGTGTGTGTGTTAATGGTCTCAGCCTGCTGGAGATTATACCTTGAGTGAAAAGTCATCTTTGGCGAAGCTGTATAATTAGGAGTACGGTCTCGTTAAGGAACTTCTCACTCCAAAGGAGTCTGCATTTCCCTTCCACTGGGAGTAGCGCATCCTTTGACCGCATAAACCTATGAATATATTTATATACTTCGATTGAAGCGACCCTTCTGAACCAAAAATCTGCCGTTAGCTATTTTTACAAAAGGATTGATGCACATGGTTCGTATTGATATCCATAATTCATTTCTTCATAGTAAAGAAGTGACACTGTAATGCCTTTCCATGGTGCTGGGGATAACATTATAAATGCCAGTGAAAGATGGAGAATGCGTAAGAAGCCTTTATATTCTCGAATCGTTTCGAAACCCAAACAAAACCTCAAAACGTCTTGAAGCAGGATGTTTTAATCGGACAAATATCCAGTAACGATGTTTGTTTCGGATCTTGTACAGGACAAATCGAATACCTAATTTGCGATGTTAGTTGGGAAGAATAAAGTACTCGATGTGCTTTCTTGTTAAGGCTATACGTATATTCGAAGCACCAAGAACTCGACAAACCAGTTTAACCTGATCATGAATCTGAACGGGAACCATCAGATGGGTTAAAAGGGTGTGGTTTATTCAGTATCTTGTTTCGAACGCAACGAGACATTGCTCATATAGATCATACTACTTCCATCACTTTAAGTCTGTCTTTCACTTTAGTCACGATGCCAAACTGATCGACTACAATTCAAGTTTGTTTTAGGTGGAAAAACGGCGTAATACTACAGGGCTATAGCCTAACACTTGTAAAAGTCAAAGAGACACAGTATTGCTCAATTTTGTGACGAGTGGTGCTTCCAGGCATCTGCCTGCACTGAAGCATGAATTGCGGGTACACGGAAAGTCGCTAATCCAGTCCCTGGGATATGCTGGAGTAAGGAGGGTTGATCGTGTAAGGAATGACAGTATAAGAGAGAGGTGTGGTAACGACCGAATGATGAACAAGGGATCTGGCCAAGGTTTGCTGAAATAGTTTGGACGTATGGAGAGGACGAGCGAAGAGAGATTGAGTAAGAGGACACATGTGTTAGGAGTGGAGGGAGCGATGAAAGGGCAGAGTTGTCTATGATGACTATTGTAAACATACGTAAATAGTACACAAGATTATGAACTGAAGAGGCAGTGAACTGTTCACACAACGGAGCAAGTGTTATAGAAGTGAAAAGATTAGCAGCTTACGACTTCGTCGAAAGCTTCACGCTCTTCTTCTATATCAGAAATCAGAGAGACACAACATTTCCTAGCTTACTAGGAAGCTGCGTAGCAAAGCCTCATCACACAGTCCTTTGCTGGCGAGATAGTGACATGGCCAAGCGTACTAAGAGGGGTCTAGTGTGAACCAGCTTCAGAATCCCGCTGTTGCTGGCCGCTTCAGGGTAATCAGGTGACCCAAGGCTTATATAAGAAGCCTCTTCAGAGCTCTGGGATTTATGGCCACAGGTGGAGACGAGGCGTTGGCCGGCTATGTCCAACTCACCTGTATAGAACACTTCGAGAATTTGTTCTGTTGTGGTGGATGGATTCGGTTATCGATCACGTAACCCTTCTGGGAGAGGAGTTACGAGTGAATTCTTGGCTCACGGCATCTCCTATGACAAGCCAAAGCTCCTGGGCTTACGCTAGATTGATAGCACGAAGAAAGCAAGTTGCAGGAGACGTTCTATAGCGATGCGCCAACCTCAGCACCACCTGCTGCTCCGAGCAGCAAAAAAACTAAGCAAATTTATATATTAGTTCTTTGGCCTCGGACCATTTATGTATAGCTTGATACCATCCTTACCATACTACTGTTGTCTCCATAGATCGAGCGGACTGTTCTTATCGCCCTAAATCATACACGCTTTCACACAATATTTGAGACTAGGGCTAAACTTCTTGGGGACGCCTCATGATTCCACTTGGGGCAAAGCAATCGTCACTTCTGGACGACAGCTTTCCTTTGAGTGCGTTTGCTGTGCACAAGCGACGTTTTTGTTCTCGTGAGGCACAGGGTAGCACTAGGATCCAAGACCATACCAGGGGCCTGGCAGAGGAACGCGATACGTCCCACACACGTGTCCATAGCGTTAAATACAATGCTTACGCTCCTTATAAGAACTCTTGAGGGGAGCCTCACAGAATATCGAGTCCATTCATATTTCATGAGCCAGGCTGACACTCCCTAAAGTTTCGTTCACTTACATACGCTCTAATTCTTTCCTTATATAAAGAGTTTCTCTTATCTAATACATGGACTTTACTGCATCGTGACTCCTAAATCTTACGTAGCGTCAATGTTCTATTTAGCATTTTGAGACACAGCTTAATTAAGGCTGTTCTTAGTGTAGTCTTGTGTTTAGAGTTGAAATTTGGTTGGCTGTCTCATTTGGGCTAACCAAGTGGTAATCATTATCAGTTTTATTATTATTATTATTATCGTTATCATTATTACTATCTTCTTCATTAGCATTATGAACATTATCATTATTATTACTATCATTATCATTATCATCATTATTATTATTATTTTTTATTATTATTGTTATTATCATTATTATCATCATTATCATTATTATTTTTTATTATTATTGTTATCATTATTATTATTATAATTGTTATTATCATCATTATTACTATTATCATTATTATCATTATTTTTTGAATTATCATCCTTGTTTCTCCCTTGCTTGCGCTGCACTCCTTTACTGATGAATCGTACTCGTAAGTGCTCATTAAAGTCAAAGGCAGTTAAGGATATTTAGCAAAGCTACGGTAAATCACGTTAGTTTATGCTCAAGTGTCGTACCTTCGTGCTCGAGGAGCGTTATAGACGTACCAGTGACCCTCGTAAACAATATTACATCTGCGATTTTCACGGTGAATTTGCGATTCGCTTCGCTGCGTCTAGGAAAATATTCAAGTAAGGAAACACTGCAACAGTGTGGGAAGTCAGGGCGCTTGCTCAAACAAAGACCCAGAAAAGGAAACGTATTTTAATTTTAAGAAAAGTAATACAAAGGAATGCAAAAGGCTACAAACAGAGTAATTGGTGTGTGGTGAGATTATAAAAGCAAACAGATTACTTGAGAAATATTTCTTTTTTAGCTTTGCAAGTAACTAATTTTGTCTTTGTCACTGTCCTTGGAGGTCATCCCCATTCCTTTCCCACACCCACAAGTATCAGATGGTGTTAGATAGCTTTTGCATTTTCCTCTCGTAACTGGACATATCAAATTACTGAAGACGAGGTACACGGCCATGTATAAAACGAATATAACATGGACTCATAACTCTAAAATAAATGTATCATCTACATTAGAGGATAAAATTATAGTCATCTCTCAGCTGAATGTATAGCGAACGCCCACCACCTCATAAGCATACAACAAATATAGATAGAAATCGGGTTGTCAAGGGAAAGTGGGACTGAACACAGACACACACAGTGTTTGAGTTAGAGCGGAGGCGATGAACTCAGTAGAGGTTGACAAAGGGAGGCAACAACTTCTTCGGGCTCGTATCGCCATCAAGACTGGTGGCCACAGAAGAAGTCTCTGAGGGAGGGAAGGCCGTGAATGATTAAATAAAGGAAATGAAGTAACCTCTCAGCACATAGTGGTTCGCCAATGATGGTAACTGTGGTCGCGCGACCTCTCCATGTTCTCAAACCACAGCGGACGTTCCACAGTACGGCGTCCTCTCTCGTATGACGTACACACTTTCACATTCACACACACACACACACACACACACACACACACACACACGTACATACACAGATGGAACACTGATGTGCACATACGCACACACACACACATACATCCCAACAACAAGTTTTCACATAAACGTGCACAGAGAGAGACAGGTTCACACGATGAAACACGTACACATACGTACATAAAGTCCACATACGCTCATGCAAAAATGTCACTGTAAACAGGCTGCTGAACTGAGCGAAATTTCGTTGTGATATATCTAAGCTGGTGATTTCCGTGGCGTAACTGATATCCTTCAACGATACGACTGTCAGCTTTCGAAATATATTTCCTTCACACTTTTCAGTCTTGGCTGATGATTAGCCATGCTTACCATGAGCGTTTGAGGCTATTTTCTCAAACCATAGACAAAATGTCCATTATCTAGAGCAAAATTTGAGGTAACTATAGTGAGAAATGGTAAAAACACACGGATATCAATTCTAATTAAGTCTATCACTTTATCCATTCGTTTTCTATGTCGAGAAAAGAATCAGAGAAAATGGGTAACGAAATGAAATTTGGTAATACTTTAGAAAAAACGGTATTTACTAAATGAACACTAATATGTATAAAACAGGCGTTTTATGTATATTTAGCTGTTTAAGAAGGAGATATGTATATAATACGTGCCTTCCTGCGCACAATATACCCTACGTTGCTGGACATTAGATGAACCTTAGAAGAGTTGATTTCTGTGATTTCTAAGCTTCTAAATCTTCAAGGAAAAAATCTCTTTTAACAACGACATGTCCTCGACGACCATTCCCCAGGGCACGACCGGAACGACGACATACGCCAGGGGTCAAGTCCGGTAGTGCACCCGCCAAATGGTGTAAGCGGCTGTCTATTTTGACTGTCTCGTGGAGAGAGAGAGAGAGAGAGAGAGAGAGAGAGAGAGAGAGAATGTTTGGATGTCCCTCTCTCTCTCCTGGGACACTTCGATGGTCGATGACCTTGGTAGTGTGTTGGGAGCGACGCGCTCGAGTGTGCACTACCGCCAAAGTGCGTGAGTCTGCAAAGCCATCTCGTCTGAGTTGCCTGTTGGGTGAGGACTGCAGGGAGGGTATAAGCCTCTTGTGTCAGGAGGTGAAAAAGGTGGAGGAAAACAGACACAGACACACACAGACACACACAGACACAGACACACACAAACACAGACACAGACACACACACACACACGCGTAGCATACATAGATTTGAGTTGTTTGTTGAGAATGTTCAAGAGTGTCAAGAGTGTAAAATTCCCTCCCAATACAGTACAATGAAACAGTTATTGATAATTGGTCATTGATAAAGTCTTCGTCACCGTACATGAAGAAGGACAGAAAGAGTTATGACAGAAGAGGTACAGAGTACAGCAACATAGATGGCACCAGAATTGACAGAGGTGAGTACTAGGGAAAAGGTTTCAGGCCTTAGATATTTGCCCATCGTGGAAGAAAGAAGAGTTAAGGAAATTCCTAAACCAGACGGATGACGCGAGCAGGATTAAACAGTCCCCCGAAATACGTAGGGGACAGAAGAGCCGGATGACATAACGTGATATAAAGCGAGACGTCTTCAGCCAACGAGATCTGAATCCCAAAGATCCCCGACCTGACCTGACCTCTTGACCCGGGAAATGACCTCAGGAACGAAAACCACCAAATTTGGTTTCCTTAGCTTTCCAACCTGACCTTGCGTGACCTGTGCTTACGTAAGCCTCCTCACCGCAGTATGACCTCGAGTCATAAAAGCGCCAAGAAATACCAAGAACTCTGTCTTCCAAAGAAGAATCCTTCACCTATCATGGCCTGGTCTAGGATGGCCAAGATGATGATATCCTTCACAACATCATCTTGGCTCTTATTATGACAATTTCTTGACCCATCAAATGTGACAGATGACACACTAAGGAGATTGGTCTCTTTGTCCATAGAGGGCTTTCAAACCATAGTATTTACTCCACGTAATACCATCATCTTCACTATAGTTTTGATGAGTATCTTCTATCGAGGGGAGGCAAGTGCAACGGCGTAAGGCAAATTCTCATAAAGAGGGGGGGGGGACGACGACTCGGGCAATAGTGTGGGACATATATAACTCGAATTATTCAAGGATGTCTCTGCTCTGACGGAGGGGGTAAATCAACCGTGCTTTTGTTGTCCACTTCTTACGTCTGACGGGCGACGGTGCCTTTGGGAAGGGGAGGGAAGCGTCTCGTCACGTCACCGTGACGTAAGTTCTGAGGCTCCTCCGTCACACACACACACAGCACCACCGCCATCAGGGGAGGAGGGCTTGGCGCGACGGTTGCGTCGGTACTTAAAGATGAATTTACGGCTCCTTTCGGCGCCTACGTCATGAACATGTCTTCACTATCCTCGACGTATATGGCTTGTCACCCCTCTGACTACATGAGTGGTGCTCTTTCTTTAGCTACTGACTCTGAATTATTGTAGATATAAACTCTTAAGAGACTAAAATGTCTCTTTTATCTACGTACGACACTACAACTTCGGCTTCTACCACTCTCAAGACTTCGCAAACAGCTTCATCAACCAAAATGCACATGGGTAAGAAAGATATTCATAGTGTATATAATTTCTGTAGAATCTCTCAATTCTGCCTCTCCCTCAACACCCACGAATCAGTAATTCATCTCCCCGTTGAGCTGGTGGATATATAATTCCTCTTGCAGGAACGGAAGCTTACAGACGCCTTGAAGTGCTCTAGTCATTTTTCATATCCATTTTCCCTTCGTCCCAGACAGAAACAATTTGGGTATCATTTAGTCCGTGTCATGGCTGTTTTAAGGAGACTTACGGCTTTATATTCACATATTATTGCTATACACACACACACACACAAATATATATATATATATATATATATATATATATATATATATATATATATATATATAT
>JAYMFT010034314.1:0-15867 GCA_038088735.1 Panulirus argus
TCTGTGGGGCCTGGATGTGGATAGGGAGCTGTGGTTTCGGTGCATTACACATGACAGCTAGAGACTGAGTGTGAGCAGATGTGGCCTTTATTCATCTGTTTCCTGGTGCTACCTTGCTAATGCAGGGGGTGGCGATGCTGTTTCCTGTGGGGCGGGTTGGTGCTAGGATTGGATGAAGGCAAGTAAGTATGAATATATACATTTGTATATCTGTATATGGATGCGTATGTGTATTTATATGTATGTATTTATGCATATGTATATGTATGTATATGTGTGTGTATGTGCATGTATGTATACATATGTATAGGAGTGGATGGGTCTTTCTTCATGTTTCCACGTGCTACCTCGCTGACATGGGAAACAGCGATCAAGTTAAGAAAAATCCTACAGATAATCCACAGCGGAATACCTTTATTATTTAGAGCAGTAGCATTGATTATCCTTCAAATCTTTTTATCATAACCTTTTTGCATACATACACAAGCAGGGGACCTAGATTTTCAATCTTTTTTTTATTCATTTTAGCACAAATATTGTAGTTTCATGTAAACAAGAGAAGTTCTTGATCATTAGCTTTTTCTATTAAAAAATTTTAATTCATATTCATTAACTTTTTCTGTTACAGAATTTTTTTTCAAAGTCTTTGGTTATTTAGCACTTTTTTCAAAAGTCTTTGGTTTAAAGAATTGCACAACTTTTCATCCACTCATATGGTCTACTACCCATACGATCACCACACCCTGCGTCAGCGAGGTAGTGCCAGGAAATAGGCAAAGAAAGGCCACATCTGCTCACATCCATGCACAAGCTGTAATTTGTAATACATTGAAACCACTGCTCCCTGTCCACATCCAGGCCCCACAGACCTTTCCATGGTTTACCCTGGATGTTTCACATGCCCTGGTTCAAGCCATTAACAGGATGATGACCCATGTTAAATATGATGTGGCATTATTTTTTTTTATTCAATAATATATATTTTTTTTTTTTATAATTTACTGCTTCAGTTGTAATGATTTGGTATAAGATTTATTATTTGGTGTATACTTGTACAGTGTTATAGAGCCATTGTTCATGAACATGTTCATTTAGAAAAAGACAGTGTAAACCCTAAAACTGCATCACAAATTGGAAATCATTTTAAACATCTACATGCAAGTGGTAACACACATCTTAACAAACTAGCATCATAATAGTGATACTGTTATAATATTTGCTGTTGGCTGTGTCTGTTGTTATTGAGCGATTATTTATAAACGAACGTAAAAAAAAATAAGACCTAAAATAGCATCAGGAATTTATAATTACCATAAACATTTATGTGCTAGCAGTAGCATGCCCTTCATATTGGTGATGTTATAACATTTACTATTCAGTGTACATACTATCTCAAGGAAATCATTTAAGAATGAATGCATGCAAATAAACTGATATAAGACCAAAAACAGCATCACAAATTCATAAATATCATAAGAATTTACATGCTAGTGGTAGTATGCATTTCAGCAAACTTGTTTCATGATAGTGAAGTTGCGCTATTTGGAGTATACAGTATTATAGAGCAACCATTCATGAACAAATGCATGTAGAACAAGACAATGTGGGATCAAAAACAATATCAAATATTGATAATGATCAAACATTTAAGCTTTGGCAGTAGCGTGGATCTCAACAAACTTTCTTTGTAATAGTAATTTTTTTTAATACTGTAATATAATATTAAAGAACAATCATTTACAAACACAAGCATATAAAGAAAAACAATGTAAGGCCTAAAACAGCATAAAGTGATAATTATAATGAGCATGTATTAGCTTGTGGTAGCACACATCTCAAAGATTCACATCCATGTAAAGAACTCATTAAGAACAAAATCAGTTTCACAAACTAATAATTATCATGTGCTTTCATGCACTAGCAGTAGCACAATCTCAGCAAACTTGCTTCTTAATGGTGAAGTTGTTATAATATTCACAGTTTGGTGTATACAGTATCACTGAGCTATCTGTAATGAACATACATATGTAGAAAATGACATTGTAGGCCCAAAAACAATATCACAAATTGATAATTACTTCAAACATTTAAGTGCTAGCTGAGGGACTGGGTTGAAGTTATGTCACAGTATGGCAGTTCACACTACCTTAAGGCCTGGCATAATGTAACTCATGTAACACATTTTAGACTGACTGTGCCTCTCACTTATTACATTTTTTCCTATGCAGTGCACTCAGTCGCATTATATATTTTTTTAAAGAATCAAAGAATAGCTCAGCACAGGAAATCAGAAAGACAAAAGAATGAAAAGAACTTCATAGCTTTGCTATTTGAGTAAAGGAGGAGGTATCACAACGGTTACCTCTTGTGAGGCCAGTCTTCACCCAGGAACCACAAGAAGCAGGAGCTAAACACTTGCCTTGGGTCCAAGAGCATATGCAGACAGCACACAAGTGCAGTGGTCCAAATAATACCTGTAGAATAGGAAGAAGGTAGCAGCATCACAGCAGACAAAAAGTGATGGCTAGAGAGACAGGATCTATCTATCTATCTATCTATCTATATCTCTGATGCCTGTTCCTTCTGGGAACTCCCATTAAGGGGGTGGCCCCGGCAAAAGATTACATGCCTCCCTTGCATAGACTATTCCATGCATTCTTCTACAATTTTTCCCTTCCAGTGCTCTTCCACTTTATTTCCCCAAGGTACATGTGGTCTTCCTTTCACACCAACCTGTTTAATTTTACTATCATACACTCTCCTTGTAAACTCCCAGTCTTGCATTCTTTCCACATGCCCAAACCACCTCAAAGTATTACATTTCACCCACTCTACCAGTCCTTAACTATACAGTCCCTTCCATACAATATCTTTCATACACTCCCTCATTCCTTTCTTCATTCCATTTAGTCATAACGAACACTTCTCTCAAATACCTCATTTCCACAGCCTGCATTTTTAACCTCTATGACTCATTCTGTGTCCATGTTTTGGCTGCATGGGTTAGGGTTGGGAGGACTATGCTGTCCCTCAGTTCTCTCTTCACTTCCATACTTACACCTGTGCCCTTCATCATTCTATTAAGGAACCCAATGACTCTTTTCTCTTTCCCTTATCTCTCATTCCATATCACCAAAGTTACCGAAGACATACATTCTCTCACCTCTTCCAGCCTTTCTTCCCCCATATCCAAGACAGTTTAGTACACTTTCTTTTTCTATATGGTTTTGCAAAATCTATAAATTCACTCTGCTTCCTTTCAAAAACCATTACTTTACTTTTACTTGCATTTACCTTCAACTGCCTATGCTTACACACATCATAAAACACACTTACACCCCTCTGCAACTCCTCTTCACTCTTAGCAAACAACACAGTATCAACTGCAAACAGGCTTGCCACTAGCCACCATACTTCACCACCATACATCATCTCTGCACCCCCCTTTCCCTTGTTTTGCTTTCATCCACATATACATTAAAAAGCCATGGTGACATCACACAGCTCTGCCTCACCCCCACATGTATACTGAAACTTTTGCTCAAATCTCTATCCACTCTTACACATGTAATTGCAACTGTATAGAAAGCTTTTACACCATCCGACAATTGTCCCTCTACCCCATATATCCATAACATATCCTGTAAAGCATTCCACTTAATTCTGTCATATGCTTTCTCCAGATCCATAAAAGCTGCATACAACTTCTTACCTTTTACTGGGTACTTTTCCAGTCATTTTCAACACAATAATATGATCCACACATCCCCTACCTTATTCTGCATTCAGTCACTTCTGTCACTCTATCATTCAGTATCCTTGCACACATTTTTCTTAGTATATTTAACAGACTCATTCCACTTTAATTGCTACATACATCTTTAGCACCTTTTCCTTTAAATAAAAGAAACAATAATAGCTTTTGCCCAATCCTCAGGCACAGCCTTCTGTTTCCATGCCAAATTACACATCAGATGCATCCACTCTGTCATACTTTCTTCTCCACATTTCAACATTTCAGCTGTAATTCCATCCACTCCAAGTGCCTTCCCATCCTTCAGCCTCATTATTACCCTGTATACCTCCCTTTTTGCCATATGCCCTTGTCCATCCACTCCAAGTGCCTTCCCAACCTTCAGCCTCATTATTACCCTGTATACCTCGTTTTTTGCCATATGCCCTTGTACTTGTATTCTATTCCTTCCATCCTCCATACTCATGCATATAACAACTGCTGCCTCACTTTCTCCCACACTTGTCTGTTCTTCAAAGTAATGTTTCCACCTTCCTTTCACTTCCTCCTTTTGATTCAGCAACTCCCCCTTCTTACCTCTCCCATTAATGTTACCACTCTCACATCTACCTCCGTCCTTTTTAACCTCTTTCCAATACAATTTCTTATTTTCCCTAAACTTTTCACTCAACTTTCATCCAAAATCTTCATCTACTCTTTTTTGCTTTCCTCAGTCAGCTTCTTAAAATTCTTCTTACACATCTTATATTCTACCTCCCTCCTTTGCCGAACTTCCACTGGTACATCCTTTTTGAGCAATCTCCCCTATGCCTTTTTCTTCTCTTGTTTGACATTTCTAATTCCTTCCAACCACTATGTATTTATCTTTTTATTTGTATATCTCACAACCTTATATCCAACTACTAATTCTACATCCTTTAATAGTCTTTCTGTAAACAGTTTAAACACCTCACTCACACATGACTAAATTCCTTCAGTTACTGCACTTCCATCTAAACTTTCAGTCACCCTCCTTTCATACTCTCCTTGCATTCTTTCTGATTCTTTTCTCACTTGCCAGCAGTTTTACCTCTCCATTCTTCCTTACACCATACCTTCACTTCTCCCTGATCCTCACCTCAACAAGAACAGCGAAATGATCAGTCTCTAAAGAATCTTCTCACAACTCTAGCATCTTGCAAGGCCATTACAGTCTTTCACCCAACTGCCATAGAGTCGATCAAACCCTTTTGCTCTTCTCCATCGTATCTTATCCATGCACACCTGTGGATCATCTTGTACTGTAAAAAGGTGTTTGCAAGAAATAAATCCATCTCAGAACAGACACCCACATGATAACTTCCATTCTCATATACTCCAGGTACTCCACATTTATCAATTACCTTGCCAGTTTCATCACATCCCACTTTTGCATTCATGTCACCCATTACAACCATGCTTCTCTCATTCTCAAAACCATTTATACAATCATTCAGATTTCTCCAGAAATGCTTCATTTCATCTTTACCTCACACAGTCTTCATATTCATAGGCACATATACCTATGCATACTTAACAATTCCAACCTTTCTTTTCGCCCACACTATTCTTGATCCATTCCAACCATGCTCTATAACACACTCCCACACTCTCAATGATAGCAGAAATGCACATCCTTCTTTCTCTCTTCCCATATAATTTTCATTTGTTCCCATCTATACCATAACCTCTCATAACTTGCATTCATTATTTCCATTTTCACTCCATACACCCTGCCCAAGTTATGGGTATCCCCAATCCCCAGCACATCCAAGCTATAACTTTTAAATTTATCCACAAGCTCCATCATTTACTCTCACCATTAATGCCATTTACATTCAAGACTATCACCCTCAATTGCTCATCCCTTTTACTCCCTGGCATAACTAGTAGACCCCAGTACTCCAGTGCCACTTTGCAGCCTTTTGTGCCTCACCCTTGACAGGCCACTGGTAGAAGGTATCTCCAGCACAGTGTTTTCCAGAGGCAGTGGGGCTCCCAGATTGACCAAAATACTAAAAGCCCCTGCACACTTCAAGTACTTGTCTGCATTTAAAAACTGGAAAAAAAAAAAAATTACCACTACTATTACCCTGATGGATTTGGGCAATGCCTTCACCTTCAGTTCCAACTCTAAGGGTGTAATGAGGTTACCACAAGAAGGAGGAGAGAAAACTTTTCCCAATTTTGAGCCTACCACAGTAGCAGCACCTCCTAACCTCATTGCTTATGACAGTGCCACCTGCACAGTGTCTATTTTGCCTTTTTTCTTTCTGTCTAAAAACTCAGACTTTTCATTCTTAGAGGTATTGTTTGGTGCAACTCATTCCTAAAAAAGATAATTTCAATCCTTCTAACTATCGACCTGTTGCTCTCACTTCTGCTATGTCCAAAGCCTAGCCTGTATTTTCTCAAACACTCAGAATCCCATTCACTTTTTTCTGATCAACAAAGTGGATTTAGCAGTGCAAGGTCCACTAGCATTCTGCTCTCCTTTGTGACACACTTGGTCCTCCTGTCTCAGGCATTTCAGGGAAGAAACTTTTGCTGTGGCCCTTGACATTTTTTTTTGCAGAGTCCATCGCTAGTCTTTGTTTTCTAAATTTCTTTCCTTTGTTTTTTGTTTCTCATTGTTCCCTGATACATAGCTTTTTCTGTTTCTCTTTGTTCCCTGATACATAGCTTCATTTCAAGCTAATCCATCAACGGTTGATGGTGTGACTTCGCCCTCTTATCCTATTAACAATGGTGTCCCTCAGGGTTCTGTCATATCACCTTCTCTCTTTCTTCTCTTATTCATTTCCAACCTTAGTCTCTCTTATATTGATGATTCCACTTTACACACTTCAATACAGTTTCTCACCCTTCCTCATTCTAGCACTTGTTCTCTTTCTCGTGCAGAGCATGTATCATCTCTCAGTTCAGATCTGTGCAGCATGTCAGAATGGGGAAGCAGTAACCTGGTTAAAATCAGAACTACTAAAAAGCAGTGTCTCCCTAACGTTTTTTGCAAGTGTTTCTCTTTCCCTCTGATTAACTCTGCATACCCATCTTTAATTGATTTCAGCTAGTGTGACATTTCGTATTCCACTCAAACCCTCTAGCACCTGGTAATATGGGCTGCATCACTCTCTAACTTAACCTCAACAGTCCCTTAGTGCTTATAATTTGTATCATTATTTGCAAGTAAGAATCTTTGCTCTGAAAAATGCCCAAGTTAAAGTATCCTGTTAGCATATCCTAAGGCTGATTGGATCTTTAGTTTTTGTAGAAAGAGCTTAAGAAAAGTGTTCCATAAGTGATATGTTTTGACACGGAAAAATTTCTAAATGGTCAGACCTCACGTGCAGGGCTCTTTCCACTTCTGGTCACCAAATTTGCTCATAGTTCAAGGAAAACTAGAAAATATTCAGAGATGAGTGACAAAACTAATCCTGATGCATCTCACCAATTTTTTCTTTCTGCCTATTCATTTTTGTCATTATGATCCAAATGAGCACTGATCCACCTCAGGGAGGTATTTTGTGCCAATTAAAGGTGGAAATATGAATTTTCCATAATCTGCTTAACTTGGGAATGCTTTTCATTGATACTTTAGGGAAATGTTCCAAGTATCCTCAGGGTGGGCTTGCTTGGATATTTATCATTACTTAGTTGCTCTAACAGGCAATAAGAGTATATTCATCAAAACAAACTTTTTTTACTATAAAGTTAAAGGATTTTTTAATATAACTTCATCAGAGTAAGTTTTCTCTTCAAAGGTGATGCTATTTGCTTGTCTTGTAGGACAGATATTTCTGCCGTCTTACTTTTTACTAAAAACTATTCTCCACTGTTGATAGTTTAATCCACTCCATTCTTCTGTTTTTCAACTATATCTCATATCAAAATCCCCCACATCCATTTACAACTAACTTCCTGCTTTGCATAATTAATCAGTCTTTGATTAGAGTTTGTCAAATATCTGTGTTTGGCAACATACTCTTAAATACTTTATAACCTAACTTTTTTCTCTGTACTGTAATCATCCTTCTACTTCGGTATTTACAGTAGAGTGGTCAGAGGTTAGTGGCATCAGTTTAGAAACTTACACTGACCTTTATAACTCATGCAATCTTCAGTCAGTTTTTTCCTAAATCTTCTCTGTAACTTTAGCATGGTATATTGGATGAAGAGTATATTACAGTAAATTTATCCCAGTTCATTTCTTTTGTATTAGAATGCAATAAAAGTCATTTCCCATCTCCTTATGTTCATCTCTCTCTAATTATATTTTCAACCTTCCCATTAATTTTATGTATAATTATATTAGGACCAATTTCTATAAAAGAATCCAAGGTTGCACTATTTTCAGTTTGACCCATTTCTCTAAAAGAGGCCAAGATTGCACTATTTCCAGTTCAAAATAAGAAGTTCTTTGATTAGACTGTACTCCCAATAATACAATCTTGTTAAACATGACTTTTCACTCACGGTGAAACTTCAAGCAGGTGCATTCTAGTAACACCACAGTCTTCCCATTGAATAGTCTTATGACTTTTCTTTTGGTTTGTCCTCAGCCCTTTTACTGCAGTCTCCAGTTTACTACATTTCTAGCAGTCAGCATACAGTATTTGTTTATTTGTGCTCTTCATATCCACATTCACTATTATGTTTCTGTCATGCTGCTCCTTTTTTCTTAACAGCTAATGAAATATGTATTTATTCAATCAATATAAGCTCCACAAACCTAAGTTATTCTTCACTCTCTGGGTGTAATGTTTGTGTTAAAGAGCTTATAAGCTTTTTCTTTGTTCCAGGTTCCAGTGTTATCATATCCGTTCAATGTGGCAATATTACTTATACTGGCTATTAGTACCAGTAAAAACCCACCATTCACCTGGGTACCTGAAAAGACCTTCCCTGAGCATCATGTCTTCTTGCATATTTTTTCCCACAGGAAGCAACAGGTAATTCTATTTATAATTTGGTATATTTAGGTATTCCAGCACTGAAATTTTCAAGGGTAAACAAAAGCTTTTCATAGTAAACAACAAGTTTTTCATGGGTAAACAAAGGCTTCTCAAGGATAAACAAAAAGTATAACCGTCAACAGCATTTGCAAGGGTAAACAAAAAATCTAACTCTGCAAGGAGAAGGCTCTGCTATAGTACACTTTTCACAAACAGCAATAAGAAGTATTTGGTTGTGACGGATTTCAAACTATTTTGTGACTGGCATTATCATTATGGTGATTCAGTAGGGACTGTAACTTAAATGATAATAGTGTTCTGTCATATCTCAAAATCATGGTAACATATCAACAGACTGACAGGGTCATCAGTCAAGAACCTGAAGAACTTTTGCAAGTTAACCACAAGTAACAGCATGAGAGGACATATACAGATGTTGAAGGCATATCTATTGGTTATGAGTGTAACCATACCTCCAACCCACTGAACACATCTGAAAAGAAAATCCAGTGGAATAAAGGGTAATCTGTTAACTCCCCTCAAGGTAGTTACTTCCACAGGTGACAGGAGCCAGTTTATATCTATACTTGTATAAGAATTCAAACAAATGATTACAAGTGTAAGAAAGTTTCATATAAAAGTAATGAGGCCATTAAATTTGAGCTCTGAAATAACATAATTTTTTGGAAGAGTACCTAGTTCACTATTAATAATGTACTCAGGACTTCATCTTTTCACAACTTTGTTTGAAGATATTTTCACCATTAATGATCTTTATTAACCATTGTACTACACTGAGATTTGAAATTTCTAAAGCCTTTTCTTTCTTAAAGATGGAGCTCTGTGGGCATAGACTATAAGATTCAAACACAAACAGTATGAAGTATAACAAATCTGTGTGGCATCTTTATGAGACATAAACCCTTCCAAGAGAATTATGTAAATGGAACCTGTGAAAACAATCAAATTTACCCTTAGGGTATAAATTTCAGCTTATTTTCAGTGCTATGCAACAAATATTATCAGTGTGGCTGTTGTAATAAGAGTGCATTCAAAGAAACTTGTGATCATTTTTATCTGAAAGTTCATGAAACAGGGGAAGATGAGGTGGTAGTTGAAGAGGAAAAAGGAGGGGCAGATGCCAAATCCCTGCCCCAAGGTAAAATTCTAGTTGTCTGGAAAAGCCAAGTTAGGTATTTGGATTGGGCTTTTGTAATAAGGATAGAAAAAATATGTTGAGGATGTGTTACCCTGGGGCAGGGATAGGTGATGTAGTAGATAGTCTGAACGATATCTTGTCCGGAAATGGGGCCAAACCCATTATCTGCCTGGGTGCAGGGAACAATGATGCCACCCAGTGTAGGAGTGAGGGGATGTTAGCCAAGTATAGGGAGGCCATAGATAAGATTAGGCTAAAGTGAGGGATCCCTATCATATATGGTGTCCTGCCAAGGAGGTGGGGGGCTCAGTGGGAAGTGGCTCTCTCAGGCAACTGGAGTCAGCTCGAGGTTGGCATCATAATGCGTGGGGATGGGCGTCCCCTTCCTAGACCAATGGAACTCTTTCTATGGCAGGGATTCTATATAATATATGCTAGGGATGGGGTACATTTGTCTAAGATGGGAGTTGTTTAGTTTGCTAGGTGTTTGGAGTGGGAGGTTTCAAGGGTGTCTTTTTTATGTTAGATGGTTTGGGTAAAGGAACGAGGTTCAGGGGTCAGGGACATAAATGCCAAGAAAAGCCTACTCAAGGAGGAATTAAGAAATACAAGAAAAGAAAGGGAGGTAATGTAGGAAGTTATAAAGGACTTAATGTATATTATACAAAGTGTAGGAGTTTAAGAAAGAAGATGGATCATTTGAGGGCGATAGCATCGAATCTATAGATATTGTATGTTTAACTGAAACATGGATGAAATTAGAAGACAGAGATCTGTTGTCAGAGTTTTCTATTAATGGGTACAAACTGTACATGACTGATAGGAAGGATAGGAGAGAAGGTAGGGTAGCACTTTATATTAGGAATAATATTAAAAGCTGTAACAAGAGTGACATTAAATTAACAAAAATTTCAGAATCGATTTGGGTTGAAATAGATGAAAACAGTAAAAGGTTATTATTAGGAGTATTATACAGACCCCCAGATTAGATAGTCTGAGGGGGAAATTTTTATGGGACGAAATTAGGAAGACTTGTGATCAAAATGTATGTATTCTAGGTGACTTCAACTTCAGTACAATTAACTAGGAAGATAATACAGATATTGAGTCTGAAGAATTTTTGGAGACAGTCCAAGATTATTTTCTAACAGAGCACATTTCATAGGGGACCAGGGATGAACATTTTAGATTTGTTACTGACAAATGCAAACAACCTTATAGATTAATTTGAGATGGGAGGACAGTTAGATAATAGTGACCACAAGGAAATATGATTCAGTGTAACGAAGGATGTGAATAGGAAGGAGAATGAAATGTTCATTCCAAACTTTCGTAAGGCCAACTTTGCGGGACTATGTAGATACCTTGCTTGTGTTAATTGGGTGGGACAAAATGAAGGTAGGGTGAGGTCTGATGGTGCGGGGTCAGGTAACTCAGGTGACTCAGATCAGCTTAATGATATTGTCAGGTCAAGTGTGGGTGAAGCAGGGGAGACCATTACTAGTATGGAAGTTTCTGTAGAAAGGCTCCGGGTCACAATCAAAAGGGAACAAGAATTGAATATTCCATACATGTTATAAAAGACTAACAGTAGTGACCCAAAATGACTAAATAACAGAATAAAACACCTTATAGGGCAGATAAAGGGCCTGTAAAACAAGATAAAATGGGAAAACACAGTTTAGTGATCAGCTAATGCAAATTAAGAGAATGGTAAAGTCAGAGATTGGGAAGGCTAAAAGAAATTATGAAATTCAGATAGCTAACAAAGCAAAAAACAATGCCAAGGGATTCTCTCAAATGTATAGAATGAAGATTAGGGAGAAATTTGGACCTATCAAATTGCATTCTGGTAAATTAGTTGATAGTGAGATTGAAATGTGTAAAGTTTTAAATAATCACTTCATATCAGTATTTACGCTGGAGGAGAATACAAATATTCTGGTTCCACAGCAAATTTACAGGGAGTACAAAATCAGGAAGCTATGCGATATAGAATTAAATAAATTTGATATTTTGAAACAAACAGAATGATTACAAGTAAACTAGAGTCCTGGGCCAGATGGTATTTATGTGAGGGTCTTGAAAGAATGTAAGGAGGAAGGAAGTGCTCCACTTTTAGATATGTTTAAACAGTGTCTGGAATCAGGAGTAGTTCCTAAGTGATGGAGGACAGCAAATGTTGTTCCCATTTTAAAGAAAGGGGATAGATCTATTACCTCTAATTATCGTCCGAGCAGCTTAACATCTATTTGGGAAAATTTCTTGAATCAATTATGGCAGAAAAATACAGAAACACTTGGAGAAACATGATCTCATTAATGATTCACAACATGGGTTTAAAAATGGGAAGTCATGTCTCAGTAACCTTCTCTACTTCTTTAACAAAGTATATGAAATTGTTGATCAGGGTAAGAGTTATGATACTGTATACTTAGACTTAAGCAAGGCATTTGACAAAGCTTTTAACAGAGTACCTCATGAGCATCTGCTCAGAAAGTTAGCGGCACATGGCATCGGGGGTTGTGTATTCAGTTGGATTAAGGCATGGCTCACTGACAGAGAACAGAGGGTATGCATCAGTGGAGTTACATCAGACTGGGGCAACGTACCCAGTGGTGTTCCTCAGGGGTCAATCTTGGGACCGCTCTTGTTTGTTACATATATTAATGATTCAGATATGGGAATAACCAGCAACTTATGAAAATTTGCCAGTGATACAAAAATAAGGGCTGTAATAAACTCAAATGTAGATTCAGTGAAATTGCAAAGGGACTTAGACTATAAGAGTGGGTAGGTACATGGAAAATGGAATTCAGCATAGGTAAATGCAGAACACTTGGTGTGGGTAAAGATAGGAACACTAATTACAAACTGGACAATATTACTGTTGATGAAAAGAGTGTGAAAGAGATTTAGGGGTATTGGTGAGCAAAGATCTTAAGCCACAGCAGCAATGTATTACAGTGTGTAATGAGGCTAATAGGATGTTAGGGTTCATTAATAGGACTGTTAACAATAAAACTCCTAGAGTATTGTTGCAACTTTATCTGGCGATGTTGGGACCACATTTGGATTATGCAGTGCAGTTTTGGGCTCCATACTATGCAGTTGATATAGATTGTTTAGAGAGAGTACAAAGGCAAATGACAAAAATGATCCCTGGAATTGGAAACCTCACTTATGAAGAAAGGTTAAAAAGGCTGAATTTACACTCACTTAAGAGGAGGAGGGCTAGAGAGGATATGACTGAAGTTTTTAAATGGGTTAGGTAACATGAGTAAAGATCTTAGAATGGCGCTATCAGATAGAACAAGAAATGATGGATTTAAATTAAATAAAAATAGATTTAGGTCGGATGTGGGTAAATATTGGTTCAGGAATAGGGTAGTACATTCATGGAATAAGATGCCAGGTACAGAAGTGGATGCTAGGTCTTTAGGTAGCTTTAAACAAAGGTTGGATGTGTTTATGGGATCAGTTGGTTGGTTGAAGGGTGGACAGACTCAGGACCTGCCTAGCATGGGCCAATAAGCCTCTTGCAGTGTCCTCACTTCTTATGTTCTTATTATTCATAATTTCTTTGGCAAGACTAATAGTGGTTGGTCTTCTGAATACTTAGCCATGAGCAACAAATGTATGTAGGCTCTCTCAGTGCTTACAAAAAGATAAGTTAAATGAAGAGTTACAAGAACATTCAAGTGACAATTCACTCAAAAGTTATTCTGCATGCATTTTTGTAATATCACCATATGATGTTGATGAAAGCATGACAATAATTCCAAAATGTTTGTAATGTAATACTGAGAATACAATAAATCTGATCCCTAGGGGAAAGTTAGGTCAAGTCCCCTTAATGATATTAATTTCGATTCATTTTTTCATTTTTATCTGTATGTTGCCCTTATTACATATCCAGTGTTAGGAGGTGGATCAGGCACTGTCTCTGAACATCACTTAAACACATCCTTTACCCATATCCAGTGAGTTAAAGTGAAACACATACTCCCAAACTTAATAAAAAGTGCTTCTTATTTTTCCACTTAAGGCTTTCAGCTGATTCATCAAGTAAGGTAAACATCTTGATTCATACCACCTATACATATATCAGTTAAATCTGATCCCCTACAATTCCTTTAGCATCTCCATCAGAAACATCCCAAGACCTGTTATATTCTGTCACTTCACCTAAGCATCTCTACCATGGTCTACTTTTCTGAAGGTCTTGTATTTTCTATTGTACTGCTACATATCTTCTTAACCTACATATCATCTACCAAATGTTCTACATGGCTAATTCATTTTAAAAGTTTTCATCCATGTATCTTTCTAATGACTTCTTCACACCACACAACCTTCTCATCTTTATATATTATCTATCCTAATTCCAACTATAATACACAAGCTGTCCACTTCTATATCTCTCATCTTTTACCTCCCTTGACCTATATACACTTAGGCTAGGACAAGTACTCCATATGTAAGCCTCTTGCAAATTGTGTATGCAAGTTTTTATCTATTGACCAGAGCATTCACTCTATCTCAGTTTTTCACTCTTGCATCATTCTGCTTTCAACTTCAGCTTTCCCACTACCATCCATACCAAACTTAACTTCTAAGTAAGTAAACTCATCCATAACTTACATTTCTTCACCATACAAACTGATCTTACAATCTATATGTATATCTCTGATGTCAGTTCCCTTTGGGAACTCCCTCAAAGGGATGGCCACAGCAAAAGAGTCTCCAATACTGAATACCAGTGCCACTTTTCAGTCTTTAGTGCCTCACCCTTAACAGGTCTCTGGCACAGGGCAACTCTAGCACAGTGTTTTCACAACAGGTTCTTATCTAATATTCACAATCTCGATCTTTCCTTTCACCCACACTAATCTTTATCTATTCCAGCCATGCTCTATAACACATTCCCACACTCAATGATAGCAGAACTGCACATACTACTTCTACCTAATATTTCTACCTAATGCTCCTCTCTAATGTTCCTACCTATTACCTCAATCTATTGCTCCTACATTTTACTAAAAGGCAGAGCAAGTGCATAGTGCTTAACGCAGGAAAAATCTAGTGTTACAAAGAAGAATGAGTTGTGTGAGTTAAGTGTTGTCATGTGTTATTTGTGACAAGGAGAGATTGTATTTTTTTCGGACAAAATGCCAGCAGTCCACATGTAGGTGAAGCAGAAAGAAATGACAGGTAACTGGGTCAGATGAGAGCAACTTGACAACTATTGAAGTGCTGGCTTACTATGTAGCTGTCACTAATCCTTCCGACATCCAAGCAGGTAGTCATTGGTTGCCTACTAACTATTACCTACCTTACCTACCACCTATGTTGCACTCAATCCTCTCTTTCATTCCAAAAACTAGCATTTTACTCTTATCAAAATTCACTTTTAGCATCCTCCTCGTACATACATCATCAAACTAACCCACCTTTGTATATGTGTTTACACCTGGTTTGGCTAACACAGCTTCATCTAAATACAACAGCTGTAACAACTTCCATTCTGTTTCTCCATTGTTAAGTATCACAACACAGTTGTACTATCTGGCTCTCATCTCATACATTTGACCCAATACTTTCCCTCATCTTCAAGGACTTGTCCAGTCAAAAGTTACAGCTGCAGGATGAGAAAAATCATTTAAAAATACAACTCATTAGTGTTAAATTAATAATGTAACTATAAACTATAGTTTCAGTGAAGTCACTATGAATAAGTTATGATCAACTCACCAACAAAATACATTTTTTACTCCTGCTTCAGGAGTAGTGCTACTCCTTCCCTAGCTCTTGTCCTCTCGCCAACACCAGACTTCACTCCCAACACGTTTCCAAACCATTCTTCCCCTTTACCCTTGAGCTTCGTTTCACTCAGAGCCAGAACAGCCAGGTTTCTTTCCTCAAACATACTACCTATCTCTCCTTTCTTCTCATCATGGTTACATCCACACACATTCAGACAC